>CABHPQ010158428.1:0-30551 GCA_902168405.1 Peromyscus aztecus | reverse complement strand
AAAAAAAAATGAATCCTAAAGAAGAAAATATAATTTTTTAGCTCATAGTTTCAGAGATTCAGTGCCATGGTGGTGTTCTCACTTTGATGCTAGGTGAAGAGCTGGTGGGGGACAGGAGTGAAATGAGTATGGTATATTTGGAAGGACTGATCTCATCACAAAACTAACAAATGAGCAGTGATTCAGACGGGAGTAATTACTCTTAAAATGACTCACTCTAGCAACTCAGAAAATTTCTTTATCCCTCCCAAAAGCAGCTCCACAAATGACACGAACATCTCCTTTGGGGGGCTCTACCTTTTAAAGATTCCTGTGACTTACTTGTCCCTTCCAATTGAACCATTCCATCTTGGAGGGAGGGCTGTTAAGTCTCAGAAAATAAACAAGTACTAGGTTCAGAAAGTAAGCCTCACAAGTTTCAGGAAATTCCTAAAACTTACAAGATTCTTAAATCCTTTTCCTCTGGTTATAGAAGTGGTAACACTTGGGTTTTATAAGGAGACACGCTGAACAGCTACTCCACCTAAAAATACCACTGAGATCTCCAGGAATGTGGCTGTTTTGAGGAATTAAACCCCACCACACCATTGTCTTCTATTTTTGTAGCACAGATGTCTTTGAGTCTCCCATACTTCCATAAATATTTCCTTATCCATGCTTTTATAAATCATCTCAATAACTCAGTTTTTTTTTTCAGTAAGCTGGGCTTGTGTTAAAATACCTTGTTTGTCTGTTTTTGATGTCATGTCTGGCAAGAATGGACATTTGTATACATTGCCCCAGGTAAAGTCATAAAATATCTTCACACAGTGCATTTCATATTTTGGTTCTTGTATTTATAGAAAACATTTGGTGAGATAAATGTTTTCTTTTATCTTTGTCATCTCTGAGAGTGAGATCATTTATGAACATGTGATTACTAACAATCAGGGGTACATAGTGTGCTACTGAATTATTTGATGAGTAAATAGATAAATGATGGTTTTTATTTTGTTGAAAAAGGTTTTTCAGACAAGATCAGTATACTGCATATAAACATAACCACAATTTACTGTATCTACCTAATATTTGTCAGTAAACCAAGATAAAATTTAAATACTGCCTAATGTACAATCTGGTTCAATAAATATATATTACTGATCTCAGTCTTTGACATGGAATTATAGATTGTAATTCAATTTTAAGTTTATTAAATCAATATGTTTGTGCATTTTTTATTTTATGACATCTGTAACACTGAAGAGCAATCTGATTCCCACACAAAGTATTAATTCATAAAATATTAGTATATTAAATAAGAAATTTCAAACCCTTATTATATACCATATAAAGGTTATTTTACCTTTATGGTAAATTGAAGGTCAATGAGGCTGCTATGTGTCCATTTATCACATCAAAGCAACACTACATCTATTGAAGAGAAGAGCTGTGTATATGAAAATTACATATGTTAGAGGGGACTATCAGAGAAAATAAACCCAATCAGGTTCCCCAAGGTTGCATTCATGCATTTTGAAATCATTTCATAGCAATGAAACTCTAGGATGAACTATGCTATCTTGAAGTTTGATCATTATTACAGAAGGCTAAAATTTCATAGTTTGAAAATTGTCATTCAAGCATTGAATTGTCAATTCAATGAAAATTGTCATGACTTCGACCTTTGGAATATACATACTTAAGAGGAAATATAATTTGAACCATAGATGGAAGACATATCCACTTTCTTTGGCTAATATTAAATGGTCATTTTCAAAATCAAGAGGAAAGAGTTGCAGTTTTTGCATAGTGAAGAGTAACCAGTACATATGTATTGTGGGTTCCTAACAAATGGTGTTGTCATATCTGAAACTTTACATAGCCAAAGTGTATACCACAGACCCAATGGCACCCACACTTTTACTTTGTGGTTTCTGGCTATCCATATCTTTAATGCAAATAGATGTGCTTTTTAGATAACGCTACTTGAATATGGAGTAACTGCATTTTATCCAAATGACCTTTCCTTAATTCTTATTCAGTCTTACTGGAGTTATAATTTAAGAAAGAATGAATACCATGTACCCAAGTTTAAACGAATACATACATACATACAGTTTAAAGTGTGATATTAACTTCTCAATCCATTACCATGCTTACTTAGTATTTATGCACTTCAGTGAAAATCTAGCATAAGTGAAAATCATTTTTCTCGGGGTTTAATTTCTGGAAAATGTGCAACTCAGCAAAAGAGTGGAGAAAAGCTATAAAGTGAATATCCAGAATATTAGCATCTTTTACCACTGCACCAAGAGTATTTGAGTTTAGTGTTAAGGAAAGTAAGAATGGAGGAGAAAAAAGCTTCTGTCTCCCAAACAACAGGTACACTAACTGACATTAGTGTCCGTCGTGGTTTCTTTCTCATGACATGCGTCTCAAGTTGGACCAGTCATTGGTTGGTTGCTCCCATAAGTTCTGATCCACCTTTACCCCAGCACATCTTGCAAGCAGGACAAATTGTCAGTAGAAGACTTTTTTTTTTTTTTTTTTTTTTTTTTTTTTTTTTTTTTCTGGGTTGGTATTTGAATCCCTGTACTGGAAGTCTTGCTTGGTTGCAGAAGATACCTAAGTCGGGCTCCATATCCCCTGTTACTAGGAGTTTTCATTAGGGTCTCTGTTGTAGATTCCTGGGAGTTTCCATCACACTAGGTTTCTACCTAGCCCTCGAATCCCACCCCCACCCCCCATTCCAGTCGTCGCTCTCAGTACTTAGGAACCAAATACTTAGGGATCAAGGACACCACAAGGAAATGGCCCATAGAATCAAGTAAGCAGGGCTTTCATTAGAGCTCACAGAAACTGAACTGACAATCGGGGAGGCTGCATGGGTCTGACCTAGATCCTCTGTATGTATGTTATGGTTGTGCAGCTAGCTCAGTGTTCCCGTGGGACACCTAATAGTAAGGGCGAAGGCTGACTCTGTCTCTTTTGCCTGCTCTTGGGATCGTTTTCCTCCTACTGGTTTGCCTCATCCAGCCTTCATATGAAGGGAGGTGCCTAATCTTAGTGCAACATTATATGCCATGTTTGCTTGGTATCTCTGGGAGGCCTGTCCTTTCCTGAAGAGAAATGGAGGAGTGGATCTTCAGGAGATGGGAGGTGGGAGGCAGGGAGGAGAGGAGAGGAGGGAAACAGTGGTTGGGATGTAATATACGAGGGAAGAATTTTTTAAAAAAAAGAGAAAAAAGGAAAAATAAAGTTAGCTTGTGGAGCTGGGGAGACAGCTGGGTGGTTCAAGGCACTTGCTGATTTAAAGAACCAGGACTAAGTTCCCAGCATCCACGTGTAACCGTTCACAACTACCTGAAAACCCAGTTCCAGGGGCTCCAACAGCCTCTTCTGGTTTCCTCAGGCACAGAGCATACAGATTGTGGATATGCATACATTCAGGCAAATCCCTTATACATGTAAAATAAGTGAAAATGGATAAATCTTATTAGTTTAATTAATTTAAAATGTTGATATTTTCATGTTAATGTAGTATGTAACTTATATTTTACTGATTTATTGGCCCCAAAACTGAGAAAAAAAAATCTGCCCAACACCTGAGAAAAAGAGTGTTTTTTGTTGAGTTATAACACAAGCTATGAAAATTTAAACAAAGCAGAAACATTGAAAATTGTACGTGGAATTCCCTATTTGCCAGGAGAAAGTTACGGTTAAATATGGTTTGTGCTTTATTCTAGTTGATAATAACTTTCAGACATTACAAAAATCCCACCATATTTAGATTAATTTAAGTATAGTCATTATGCCACATAAGGCCACTTCTTGTATAACTATTTAAATCATACTCTAATTTCTTTGCAACAGAATTTGATATTTATCAAATATTTACAATGTAGCATGAGTATTCTAAAGTTTCATCTTCCTTTAAAGGAGCAACAACAACAACCCCCCCCCATGAATATTTAAGTGGCTGTATGTGAAATATTCCATCCCTCTTTTGCTAAATCCATCTCTGTACTTTCCTCTAGCAATTTACACCTGTCTTCAATTCTTCATTTTACAGTAAATATTTTCATCCTATTCTTTTTACTCAGATTTGTTCTCCTTTTCTTCATTGGAGTAGTTGTCCTTCAGTAATAGATACTGTTTAGTCATTTACCACCCATAGGTTATTTTTTCTTTCAAATTTCACTCTGCTTGAGATATTTCTTCAACAGTACACTTCAAAATGTTTGTGTTTCATCCTTTATCTCTACATCTATATGGTACAAATCCTACCACATCATCAAATTGTTGCTTAGTGAATTCTTCAATGAATTCTACTGAATTGTTAATAATATAAATGTAATATATATTGTTAACAGGGAACATGGAACAAATAACTTTGTTAATTTGCCAAAATTGTTCATTGATCTAAGGAAAAACATGAATAAAAAAGAAAAAGAAAAATTCTAATGCTATAAACAAATGAAAATTAAAAAGTTACACAAAAAATTAATGGTATTTCCAATAATTATGCTATAAAATAAAAATCAATACTGAAATTACTAATGAATATTAGTAATAAAATATTACTAAACAAATGAGTGGATGTTTATTGGTTTTTCTTAGTTAATTTGACTCCTAAATTCTAAAATACACAGAACATTTATTTTAAATTAATAATAATTCCAATTCATAATTATTAGTGACAATATTTTCCCTAAGTATTAGTTTTTTCTTGTACAATTCTTTCCCATCCTTTACCCTCCTACCACACTCAATAATTTGGGCACTTAAGGTTCATTTAAACATCAATCACAATCACTAAAACCAACTATGGCATAAAGGAGAACAAAGAATACTTAATCTGAGCATTAGTTTTCAAAAGAAAGCAGTTTCATCTTAATAAATTGATATAAATTATTCTATTTGGAGATGAAAATAACTTCAAAATTCATTGCACACATATTAAATGGTCTGAATTTATGTAAATTTGATTTTGATTTTAAAATTTATTCTCATCTTCATCCCAAATCCAGCAATCTCCTATAATTTGGGGGAAAATATTTTAAGCTAAGTTAATATGTCATCAGGAAAATATATTGTGACTGTAAATATTATTTGTGCCACATCATGAGGTGAAGAAGAAGTTTAAATTTTGTACAAAAGTGTATTTTGCAATATGTATCACTGACTCTCTTAGAGCAATTCGGAAAGTGTGAAAGGAATGCATTTTGAGCACCACAATGTGATTGTACTAAAGTAAAATGTCGTCGTTGATATATGCCACCTTCTTGAAACTTGCCCCACCTATCAGACTGATTTAGAAACTAAATATTTGGGCGTCACTTTGAGTAGACATATCATACATTTGATAAGAGTTTCTATTTAAAATAATGCTGCCTATCTTTGCGGTTTCATATAGCTATTGGTTCTCTTTGTGGTTGTGGTTTTGTGGTGCTAATCATAGGAATAAAACTGCATTTCATTGTCTTAAATATTTCATTATCTACTGAACAAAGCTGCTACTAAATGTTATTGCCTAGAAGTATTACTGGGATCTTTTATAAGCTCTTAAACCAGGGTGAAATTTACTATTTGAGTAATATCTGTTTAATTTCCCATATTAATAAAAACTATACTGTATAATAAAATGTCTGTGTGTTTGAAATGTAGCAATCAAATTAATCACAAAAAACCAATGTTCAATCATTTGGCTAGAAATATTTTATATTTGGTAATTTCAGTACTGCATTTTATTTTGCACCATATTGATTAGAAATGTTAGTTATTATTCTTTCTATACTATTATTTTTAATATTTTAATTAGTAGATAGTTTTGCCCAACATGGATTTATTTCATTATATTCATGCCCCCTTTCACATCTTTTCCCAGATCCCCTTCCGCTTACATATCCACTTGCTTTATGTCCACTTCTTTTTTTTCATTTATAAATATAAGTACCTATTTGTGCTGCACAAATATTCTTGAATATATGTCCTTCAGGTGGAGTATAGTAGGCTAACCAGAGGCTAATTGTAGAGAAAACTATACTCTCCCTCTCTCAGTAGCTGTCATTGCCAAAAAGCTCCTCAGTTAGGGGTAAGACTTTGTGCACAATTCCCTTCTTCATGCTGAGATTTGCTCTCACATGGGCTTGTCCAGGTCTTCTGTACATTGTCACACCCACAAAAAATACAATGCATAGCTTCTCTGCAGGGTCCAGAAGACAGTGCTTTTATTACAGCCATCCACAGCCTCTGTCTTTTACACTCTTTATGTCCCTCTGTCCTCAATGATCTCTGAGCCTTGGGAAGGAAGGTACTATTAAATTAAAGAAAAAAATCACCCCCCCCAAAAAAGCCCTGACTGTTACTGAATGCTCAGGACCTGCACAAGATTACACCAGCCCAACTGCCAGTATAAATGATGAAGGAGCTCATGAAGTTCCCACCCTAGCCGAGGGGATACTCTCTCAATCAATGACTATTAGGCGGTGGATTATCAGTCTTCTTCATGGATGCAGGGCTCTGAGAAGCTAGCCATGTGGCAGTAGATTGTTCTGTGCCCATGTAAATACAGGTAGCACTAAGGTAGTGGTTCTCAACCTTCTTAATGCTGCGATCCTTTAATACAGTTCCTCATGTGGTGGTGACCCCTCAACCATAAAATTATTTCATTACTACTTCATAACAGTAATTTTGCTACTATTATGTATCATAATGTAAATATCTGATATGCAGGGTATCTGATGTGCAACCTCAAAGGGGTATATATATATATATATATATATATATATATATATAGTGTGTGTGTGTTCTCAGTTTGTATATTGTTACCTGTATGTATCTTTTCAGGGCTGACCATTTGCCACTGGACAACCAATTGTCCTTTTATCTGGGGAAGACCACCTTTCTCACTTCAAGTTTTCCTCAGTGGTTTATAGTTCATTGTATATTTGAGGACTTGTGAGTTTACACTGTTCATATTATCATGTCCAAATCCTGGTTCAACTCATGTTAGGAAGACCTTATGTGCACAAATTCTGAATTTGCTAGGAGACACAATCTCATAGCCAACTCCCTGATCCTCTCGCCCTTAAAAATGGTCTGTTCCCTGAGCTTAGATATGGGAGTGTATTGTATTAGGATTCTGCTCCACAACTCTGCATTTTGATTGTTTGGGCAATTTTGAAGTGGACTCTCTCTGTTACAAAGAGAAGTTTTCTTGGTGAATGTGAGGAACTAGACTTATCTGTAGTTATATGGGTTTAATAGAGTTTGTAGATTCTACTCCGATAACTGTTAGCACTCTAGCTAGGTTTCCAGTATCAGGTATGTATTCTCTCTGATTATGTGATTCTTAAATCTAATCAGAGAACTCTTGATCACTGCCAAATTATACCAGTATTGCACTTTTAGGGTTATGGTGCCAGGGTAATCATTGATGTGATTCATAGGCATCATAGCTGTGTAGAACTGTTAGTTGCCTCTCGTTTTTGAAATCTTACATGCTGCAGTCTGATATGATGAAAGTTAGTCCTCAGGGAGGAGGCATTCAGGTCTGTTGCAGCTCAGGGGTCTCTAGGTTCTATTTTTAAAGTGCATAGTGTCTTCAGCAATAGGACTCACCTTCCAACTTTTGGCATCAGCCAAGGTAAACAACAGGCTGTATGATTTTGGAGTCTCTTGGAAAGACCTTACCAAAAATTCAAAAGACGTTGTCTGTTTTAGGTTTTTGTTAGGTGGTCTTTGGATCAGAGAGGTAACACTGTCAACTCAGATGAGAAAAGTTCATTAAAACTATGTATGTCCACTTATAGACAGAGTTAGTTACATTACTGCTATATTTTTGGTAAACAGATAACCATGTGATTTTTGTATCTTTTTCAGACTTTTTGTCCCCCATTGCACTCCTGTTTTTATCTTCCTTCCCCTTGGTAAAGACTCCCCCTTTTCCTACATCCCCTACCAGATCACTCATCCTATTGTTCCCCTTTAGTCTCCTCCCACCTTCTTAGCATTTACCTCCCCCCCCCCCACCTCCCCCCCCCCACCCCGTCCTTTCCTGTTTCCCTGATCAGATGACTTTCACCCTGTTATTCTCTTCTCTATTCCTCCCTACTCCCTTATCCTGGCAACGGTACAATTATATATGGCAAATTATCACATCATCCAGTCTGTCCTCATTAGGATTGCGATTTCTGTGATAAAACACCATGACCAAAAGCAACTTGGCAAGAAAAGAGATTATTTGGCTTATTCTTCCACATCACTGACCAACATCAAAGAAAGTCAGGATAGGAACCTGGAAGCAGGAGCTTGTACAGAGGCCATGGAGACATGCTGCTTACTGGCTTGTCCTACATGGCTTGCTCTGCCTGCTTTCTTTCAGGAACCAGGACCAAAAATCCAAGTATAGCACTGCCCACAGTGAGAGAGAGTCTTCCCACACCCCTCATCCATCGAGAAATGTACCACAGGCTTGTTCATAGGCCTATTGAGTTTCCTTCTTCAAATATTACTCCAGCTGTTGCTAAATTTGCGTAAAACTAGACAGCACAGTCTCTCAAAGAAATGACTGCTTTGTACTAATTTTCTGCAATGGTTACTTTTGTTTTTGTTGTGAAAAATTGCAGTCAGGATTTCTTAAAGGAGGAAGGAGTTATTTTAGTGCACGGTTTGAGGGTACAGTCATCATGTCAGGGAGACTATAGTCGCATGACTCTGCACCAGTTCATCATATTGTGTTAATAGTCTAGAAGCAGAGCAAGCCGTTGAATACTTTTAGTAAGTTTCATATCATATATGACACCTGGCTACTGTGTTTTATAATTTACTCATCCTTTCATTTAAATTTTAATATTAAGTATAACAGCAGGTTTTTAGTATTAAATATAACAGAATTCCACTTCATAGTTGTTAGCAATATTAGCATTCATCTCATATTACTCAAAATTATATATCCCATATTTTAAAAAAAAATATTTCCCATTAAATTAGAAGTTTACTGTGTGGTTTTCTGTTAATAATTTACTTCATTAAATCTTTTCCTTCAGTCTTCACTGGTTTGGAAATTATATCATTACCAACCATGTCCTAATTGTTTTTCTGAGTGTCTATCATTTCTTATTTCTCATCTATTGTCAATCCCAGAGTACTTTTATTACAGTATATATATATACTGCTTCAGTAATAAGTAATATTGAAATTTCACTTAGTATTAACCAGCATGTGAATATAGATTGAGAAATTTGATATATGTTGTAAAAAATGATGCAAAATTTGATACACATTGTAAAATAATCTTTCTACCTTTAATTTCAGTTGTAAAATACTTCTAAGATTTTCAACTTTTTATGATGGTTAATCTGGGCTGTCAAATAGATGGGATTTGAAACTGCCGTGAACATGATCTTTTCTGCATGCCTGTAAAGTAGTAGCTAGGTGAGGTTAATTGCCATGGCAAGACCTACCCTTAATGTGGGTGGTGCATTCCATGAGCAGGAGTTCTGGACTGAGTGGAAAGAAAGGGAGGTGAGCATCAACATTCATCTCTCTCTGCTTCCTGACTCAAGGTGCGACTTGAAGAGCTTCCCCACGCTCCTGTTGCCCGCCCTTCTTGTTCATTATAGCCTGGACTCTTCCCTGGGAGACAAAGGAAATACTTTCTCACTTATACCTCCGTTGTCGCAGCAAAATGACAAATAACGACTGAAGCTGCTTGTGGTGGTTTGCATGAGAAATGTCCCCACAGACTTGGTCCACAGTTGGAGGCAGTGTTTGGGGCTGTTTAGGAGGTACAGCTTGGCTAGAAGAAGTATGTCACTGGGTTCAGGCTTTGGGAAACTCTAGCCTCACTTTGTTTACAGTTTGACTCTCTGACGATGAACGGGGTACTTAATTCTCTTGTCTAATCTATGTGATGGGTGGAGGAGGGAATATTGGGTCCCCAGTATAACCATTCTTTCTTACAAAATTTGTTGACCATTAATGTGCTTCTTGGGGGTTTGTCTAAATTAAAATATGTTGGAAAATGTCTATTATTTTATGTTCAGGGAGTCCACAAAGGATTTTTTAACAAAAGATTAAAAGACAAAGTATCCTCATGTACAAACTGTTTTATTTTAATAATGCCTCAGTCACAAACCAAATCATAATGTCCAAACACAGTAGTTTTATTATAAGTAGTGGCAAAAAGCCTTGTTATCAAATATTTATTCAAATTACAATACATAAAATACTAGAGTTAGACTTCATTTGGAGGAAATGAGAGAGACAGAGACAGAGACAAAGAGAAGTAGATAGAGGGAGAGGGAGAGAGAGTAAAAGGAGAGAGAGAGAGAGAGAGAGAGAGAGAGAGAGAGAGAGAGAGAGAGAGAGAGAGAATTTCTGCATTGGGAGATTTCCCTGATATTCATCATTCCTGACGTCCTGGCTCACATTTGCCTTATATTTCACAAAACATGGATATTACTTTTGTTTCTCACCTTGACCACTTAACATTATTGCAGAAGATGAAACCTGACTCTGCTATTCTCTAACCTTGTGTGCTAGAATTTCATTTTATGCTTTCAGTTTTATAGAGTTGAAGGGCTATCAGGTAAAGAATGGCCTATCTACCTCAGGTGCCAGCAAAGATGGATTGCTTGTCTAAGATGATATATATTTTTCAAGCCAATTGAGTGTCTGATTAATTGAAGAGGAAAAATATTTTTAAAATGGCTAGCATGCCGTTTATTCTCTCTTTGCTTTGCACTACTTGTCTTTGTGAGAATTACATTTTTGGTTCAGTCCATAACAGCATTTGTTTTGCCCAAATTCCTACAATAAGATGACTTGATTTTATATAAAGTTAAAGTATTGTATGTGATGAAATACAATAAGAAGTTTCTAGAGCAACAAAAAATAAGTAACTATGAATACATTTTATCTTCTGTGTGGTATAAGACTGCTTATAAATTGCATTAGATACTCAAAAAAGACAGTTATACATTTAAAGCTAAATTTCTAAGAATAACCCCAAGTGAAGAAAATATATTTCCATGTGTATAGTATTTATTTATCTTTTATTTGGCTTAACACATATAAAAATTCCATCTCAAATAAAAGTTTCCCATTTCTTATTAAAAACCAGAGCAAAGAACTAAGGTTCATACCCTAGAAAGCAGTGGATAAATGAAGGAACTGATTTTCTCTAATATGATGAAAATATATTAAAAAGGTAATTTTAATATACTGAATATTATTTTATAAATTATGATTAAAAATTATTAAAGCATACCATCATAGAAATCGAGAGTAGAAGAACAACTTTTAGGAACAGAGGATGATACACAGGGAAAATGGGGAAAGTTTATTATTCAGTGGACTCAAGGTATAGTTAAATAGGGGCAAGACATCTCTGGCAGGTTACTATAGCACAGAGTGACTATGGACAGCAATATAGTACTCAAAAATTTTAAAATCTAAGCATAGGATATGTTGGAGGCTTTTTTCCACAAAAGAAAAATGAATAATTGAGGAGACAGATATGCTTAGTCTAAATTGAATAGCAGAGTGGTCCCACACAAATGTGTAAATAATCAGGGCCTATTTAAAATTTTAAGGAGAAAGTAAATATGTAAACCCTATTGTTGCCTGATTCAGTGTGATGCAGCTTATGTAATCCACATAACACCAATTCAAGGAACTGACATTGCTGGAGTTTTCACCAAAATCCTAAAAGGTTCAATTTAGTTTTCATAATGCAGTGTAAAAATTACTGATTTCTACACATTCACCTAAGGGAATGTAGCTAAACATAATTCTTACAAAATTGTGCTGTATAAACACAATTGTTTATAAAGTAGTATGCAATTAGGTAAATTGGAAAATATATGTCTAGACTTCCTATTATGTATATACTCATATATACATATATAAATTTGAGTTTGAGACTAGAAATAATGAGCAAATCTACCTAGTTCATGTTTTAGAGATACATATTGCTCTACAAACTATAAATCAAGGTACTTTTAAAGGTAAACCATTTCTTTACATTTTTTAAAAAAATAATGGATGTGATAGATATAAGATGCACTCCATCTTTCTCCATCAGTGTTTGTTATATTGGTTGAAATTCTTTCCCACTTAATAAAAATAAAACATTCCTTATGCTCTCCACCATTTTCAGTGATGACAAGCAAGTCTCTTTGGTTGCTCCATTCTACAACCTTCTAGTCAAATCCATTTCTCAACACATGTTATTTGGGCATCCATAACAGCTTAAAAATATTAATAACCCTGAAATCTTTACTTAACTTCAATTCTATCCCATAACGTTCATTTTAATATTTTTTGTTTTTATTACTGCATAATTGTGAGTGTGAATGTGTGTGTGTGCCAGTATGTATATTGTAGTATATATATATATATATATATATATATATATATATATATATATGTTGTATTCATGTATGTGCACAAAAGTGTTCAAGTATAGGTGCACATATTGTGTGTGAGTGCTGTATGTGTCTTCCTCTGCCATTGCCTTGGTTTTATGAAACAGTGTATCTCAGTGGACTTGGAGCTCACTGATTGGTTACCCAAAAATGCACATAAGCTCTGGGATTCCACCTGTGTTTGAGCCATGCAGCGCTCTACTTAAAGACACATACCTCTGCTCTCAGCTTTTATGTGGATGCAGGGATCTGAAACTCAGGTTCTTGTGGTTACAATGTGAGGACTTTCTCAACCAGGCCATCTCCATAGATTTCCCCCTCCATTTTATTTTTGTATTTATATTTGTATCTTCTCCTTCTGTTTTGTACATTACACTTATTCTTTTGATCTTACCTTCTCTTCCTCTCTCTTCCATTTACTTGTCCATTTTACTCATTTTTTTAGCTGTTCTCACTATCTAATACTCATGTCTGTACCAAATCCTCCCCTTGTATGTCAAGGTTAGTGTGGGGACTTGATTAGAACCAACTGAATATGGCAGTATTTTGGACTGTGAGTTTTACAATTAGATTATGTAGTGTTAATTCTAATTCAACCAGAACATTGCTTCTATACAAATATTGTAGTCCACTTTTATGTTTTATTGTCACAAAAGCGAATCATTTTATTTCTATCACTATTTTTTCTTTTTAATTAAGAAATTTTCTATTTATTATATACCAACCACAGACTCCCCTCTCCTACCTCCTACCTTCTCCTGTTCTCCAGCCTTCCCCTCAACCCAGCCACCATTCCTACCTCCTCCAAGGCAAGGCCTCCCATGGGGAGTCAGCAGAGCCTGGAGGCAAGTCCAAGCCCCTCCCTCTGCACCAAGGCAGTGTAAGATGTCCCACCATAGACACTGGGCTCCAAAAAGCCTATTCATGCATCAGGGACAGTTCCTGATCTCACTGCCAGGGGCCCCCTTAAGTAGGTCAAGCTACACAACCGTCTTGCCTATGCAGAGGGCCTAGTCCAGTCCCATGGAGGCTCCACAGCTGTTGGTCTAAATTTCATGAGTTCCCATTGGTTTGGTTTGGTTGTCTCTGTAGGTTTCCCCATCATGATCCTGATGCCCCTTGCTCATAGAATCCCTCTTCTCTCTCTTCAACTAAACTCCTAGAGCTCAGCCTGGTGCTTGGCTGTGGATCTCTGCATCTGCTTCCATCAGTTACTGGTCTATCACTAATTTTTAAGCTGAATTAACAAATATATTAAGTATTTTACCAAGACATTGAATTTTTGAGTATTTTCTTTAATACCATCAAATAATTGCAAAGATTAAATTCTTCATAAAAAATTAATAACCTACTTCAAGCACCCATTAAGCAAAGCTGTGACTTGTATGGAGAAATGAAATTTGGGGCTATTATCTCAGAATATAAGCCAGGGCAAGCAAGACCAATTTTGCATTTTTCTCACTTAAGTAGAAGATTATCTTTTAGGTATCAAGTCTATAATTCACTGCAACTGGTTGACATTTTTTTGCATGGTTCATATGCTGAAGGTTAGTTAATTTTATTCAAAAATTTATTCTTTTGATTAAAATGTGTTATTAGTAAATAATACACAAATGCATTGTCTGTGTCTTCACATTTTAAACATGGTCTTAAAACCAACTGGAAACTGACTGATGCCAATCAGTGCTGCACTTTCTTTTTAAATCTTAGTTGCTATGGGATATCTTTCTCTACACTATGCATATTTTTTTAACTATTGGTTAATAAAGAAGCTGATTTGGCCTTTATCAAGGCAGGATATAGCCAGGCAGAAAATCCAAACAGAGATACAAGGATAAGAGGGCAGAGATGGGGAGAAGCCAGTAAGCCAACCAAGAAGCAAGACGTGAAAATATTGGTAAGCCACCGGCCAGGTGGTGATACATAGATTAATAGAAATGGGTTAATTTAAGATATAAGAACTAGCTAGTAATAAGCCTCAGCCATAGGCCAAACAGTGTGTAATTAACATTAAGCCTCTGGGTGATTATTTTATAAGCTGCTGAGGAACAAAGCAGGACAGAGAAAAGGCTCCAGCTAAATTTAGTTTCTTGTCTACATTACTACCAAACCATGATGGGAGTTAAGGTTCATATTCATAGCCATCTTTCTTAATGAATACAAATTGAGTAGCTATTTTTCATTGCTTCTGAAAATGTCTAAAATATTGGTGTCAAATAATATATGCCCTGTTTTAAAATGTAATCAAACAGTGAAATTATCAAGTATATCATGTAAAAAGTGATAATATATAAAGAATCCACTACTATTAATTTTTTTATATTCTACAGTTCACATTGGACTGTTTTTCAGGTTTCTCCATATTGATAGTCAAGCTTCATTCCTTTCATCTAGTTTGATTAACCAATAATTTTGCCTTTCTCCATTGAGCAGTTCAGTAGCCAGCCTGGCCTACTGGCTGAGCTCCAAGTCAGGCTGACCAACTTATTGAGATACTATCTCAAAACAAAATGTAAATAGAATATCAGCTGACTACCTGATACATGTAACATTAAGGTCAAAATCCCCAGCTTACAATGCCCATAAAGAAAGTCTAATTAGGAATATTTTACAAATCAGAATACAGAAAAACAGAATGGACTTAGAGACATTATAAAATTGTCCAATTGTCTTATGCAGCTGTTTATTATTGTTTCTTTCCTTTGTGACCTCTGTAGTCTCATGCCTCAGATCATGAGTGCTAAAAAAATTAATCAAGTAATTTATTTTTTGAGACTATGATTACATCAGTCTTTCATTTTTGTCCACCAAAACCTTCCCATATACCCAACCTTAATCTCGTTTTATTCTTCAGAAATAAGTAAAAAAAATACATTTTTACAGTGTGGGACACAGGTTATATAATCTATTGAGAATTGTGTTTATTAATATTAAAGCCAAAAAGAATTCTGAAAAGCACACTAGTTGGTTGACCAGTGCCAAATGGTCAGCCTTGAAAACATACATGTAAGTAACAGTTTAAAGACTAAGTCAGTTATATTTAGGGATATATAAACACACACACACACACACACACACACACACACACACACATATGTACATATATTCCTATATATTTAGGAATTCCTATATATCTGTATGTTTATATTCATGAAATAACAATTTTTTGAAAAAAATGACATAAATTTTTTAAGGAGAATAAGGAAAGATTATATGAAAGACTGGACAGAGAAAGGGAAAGGAGAAATGTAATTTTATTAGAATCTCAAAAGGAAAAAGAATTCTGAGATATTTGGTTGTATTCGTATTTATCTCTCAAACCTTAAGTCTTACTAATACATTATGGCTGGAATGAGTATGTGTACGCCTGAGTGTCTGCCTCTCTTCTTTCAGCAGTTTCGAGTAGTTTCCGTCTTGTCATTTGTGTCATTCTGCACTTCACAAAGAAGGGGAGTCAGAGACGCATGTGAACACTTCCACGCCGCCACATTTTATCTGATTTCTATTCCTAGTCTTCTGGTGGACACAAGTTCAGCAGTTTGGCTGGTGGTAGATCCAGAATATTTTTTTTCTTTAAAAAGTAATTTCTTTATTCATCACTGACACCTCTCACAAACAGGCTTCTATCCTCCAAACTTATTCAAAGTTCCCTCTTATCTCTCCCTCTTTCCAACTCTTCATTATATAACTTTTCCATGTGTTTCCCACTCTTCGGCCATTAACACTCGTCTTCCATTCTTTCACCTGGACCAGAATGGCCCCTGATATTCTGCCATCACTCGCACTTGTGTGTAGTAATGACATCTTTCTCTGACTTTTTCCTGGCTCATTGGCCTTTGGTCAATGTTTGTTAGCCTGTTTACTCCTAGGTTTTTATAGTTTCTATCGTCTCTGTTATACAGTGTTACTCCCTGTAAGTGGATTCAGAGTCTAGCCTAAAGTTAGTGACTCTAAAAGGTGAATCATCAGTTGTGGTACCACTTTTCAACCATCCCTTCCTGTCTCCTCCAGTGTGTCAGAAAGACCTCTAACGCAGTCTGAAACACAACCAGTAATTTCCCCCTCAAACTTCCCATCGCCCCTACATTAGCAAGGGATGTCATTATTCATTGGCGTAAAAGCCCTAAGACTGTTGTCTAGACATATACTTGCTTCACAGTTGTACATACAGCTGCTCAATTCACCACTAGGAGAGAGGCAACTATTTGTGTGACTCATAGTACAGCTATAGTTGAGCCAACTAATCTTAAGAGAAAGTAAATTGTTGGCAAAAATCAAGAAGGCTTAAATCTTATATGTCACAAAGTATTTCCATTGACCTTATTACTTTACTTTGCTCAATTCAATTAAAAGTTTATTGTACATTAATGATTGCTATGATCATTTATTTTACCTTTAGTTGAACTACTTTGAGTGTTCCCTTCCTTTAGTAAGAACTGTGCTGTTCTCATCATTTGATATTTATTAATTTTTATTAATGCATAGACTTTGGGCTCACTCATCTATAAGTAGAATTTCCATATTTTAAGAGTATAGAGTTCAGCTTTTCACATGGACAACCATTAGAAAGCAATTTGGTTTTCTTTGTGCTTATTATCAAGGCTTGATGTGTTTACTATCGAGCACACTGGATTATCTTGGTGTGCTCTTGGTTTGTTATTTATGTCCAGATAGGAAGGATTGCATTCCACAGTATTTGGTATCAGTAGAAAACAATCTCTGAGCATAGATATCTCTCCTAACTATTTGCCTTCCCAGCGATGCAAAATTTGTGCCTGAGAAGTTAAACCAGATGCTGTGGGATGTCTTTCTGTATGCTGTGAATATGTGTGGCTCCTATTGGATAATAAATAAAGCTGTTTGGGCCTATGGTAAGAAAGCTTATAGCCAGGAGAGCAATTCAAGCAGAGATACAGAGAGAAGAAGGACAGAGTCCGGAGAGACGCCAGCCCACTACAGAAGGAGCAACAAGATGCCTGCAGACCAGTAACACCATGGTCATGTGGCAACATATGGATTAATAGGAATGGGTTAATTTAAGATGGAAGAGTTAGCTAGCAATAAGCTGAAGCCGTAGGCCATGCAGTTTGTAATTAATATAAGCCT
Organism: Peromyscus aztecus; assembly: GCA_902168405.1. Classification (NCBI taxonomy): domain Eukaryota; kingdom Metazoa; phylum Chordata; class Mammalia; order Rodentia; family Cricetidae; genus Peromyscus; species Peromyscus aztecus. Next base: position 13,032 of record CABHPQ010158428.1, on the reverse strand, counting down.
CTGAGTAATTATTTTATAAGTGGCTGTGGGACTGTGGTTGGGAGAGATTTGTCTGAACCTTGGGGGCAGGCAGAACCAGAGAAACTTCCCACTTCAGACAGGTGTATACTTCTACCTCAAGGAGTGAAGCTTGACAAAGTTTCTCCCTTTTGCCATCTATGTAGTTGTGGGCACCAAATACAGTAGCTCAGCTGGAGCTCACTGTCTACCACCAACTGTGTTCTTGACGTGGTATGTGTTAGTAGTTACTGCAACAATGCTTAAGTTGATTGCAGTTCCTGGCAAGGATGGATGACTATGTCCTGAAGAGAGGTTTCAAAGTTCTGCTCTCGTGCCTAGCTCCTTTCTTGCCTGATTTCTCCCTACATTTGTCTGCTGTCCTGTCTAAGTTCTATCTTAATTCTCTCATCTTAGGTCCGCCCCATCTAGGTTCTCATCCATCTAGTTCTTTTCCATCTTAACTCCTACCCCATCTCCTTCTTTCTCATCTTGTTCTTCCTCATCTTGCTCTTCCGCATCTGGCTCTCCTCATCTTCCATCTCATTCCTCTAATTCCCTCTTCTAGCCCTTCAATCTAGTTCTTCCCCATCTCAGTTTGTTCCTCTCCAGCTCTTACCCATATAGTTCTTCCGTTCTCTTTTCTCTTCTTCTTCTCCGTCTAGTCCTAGTCTGAAAATAAAACTGCCCTTTTATTCCTTTGACCCTTATCTCTCCAAGCTATCTTTGCTCCTGCTGTTTCTGGCAAGTGTGCTCTGTCGCTAGGCAACTTCCATCACAGCTAGATGTACCTGTAAGTTGGAAGTCTTTAGTTCTGAGTTAGTTGTTAAGGGTAGATCTAAAACTAGAGATAAGACTTTGGGAAAGAAGAAGGTTAAGCTTAATTAGCACATCCATCAGGCCTTCTCAAACAGATAGTCTGGATGCTTAAGTCTGTTCTTAGAGAGTACAGAGGTATCTCTTTTAAGATACTTTCATCTCTCCGAGGATGGTCATGGCCAGATGCTACTAATGATAATAATTACAGAAAGACCTGAAATTAGGGATCCTGGCTATGTTATTGCTCAGAAGGTTATCTAAATATTCCTTAGTAGAGGGGAAATTGTGCCCAAAGAATGATGGAAAAGCCACAATAGCACACAAGAAATTCATAGTAGGAAATGGCTAATAATCAAAAGCTAATATCACCAAGACTCATTGAGCCTCAGCTTGACCTCTGGAAGGCCCTTGGTTTCTTCCAGGTATTAGCTTGTCATAATCAGCTGAAATCCTACTTCACATATTTTTGTGGCTTGCAGCAGATTACAAATACTAACTACTGGCTTCTTGAGTTGAAATTCTACCTGTGTGTTCGAGATGTTCAAACTTGGGCAAGTGACTTAACCTTTACAGACATTTTATCATCTCTTATTTAAAGTGGACACAGTACTTGCAAACTACCCTAAAGCATTTTTGTAGAACTTCAGAGAAATAAAAGTTTAATCAACTATTGAGAGGCAGTATTTAGAATTGTGCTCACCATGCTTCCATATTAGATAAACATAATTACTATAATTTGCTGATGCATATCTCTTTTGCTAGTACGGCTTGGCAACTAAGTGTATATACTGATTTAGCAGCAGTGATTTATTCTTTCAAAGGATAAATCTACCATCAAGGTCATAGTTTGCTGCAAGTTGGTCTGTTATTGTTCATTTTAACATCAATGTTATCTGAAGCAATTCAGGTACTCCATAACACAGTGTTAATATTAGCATAAGACATACTATGTTGAGTTTGCAAAGGATCTTATTCCTGTCTCTGTTACATCTGATTTATTCTTATTTCCCCACATATTAACTTGTATTTATAATAAGATTTAAAATATGTGTTGAGAATTCTTTTAACATCACCTTTAGAAGCTTCTCTTTAGAGTCATTTGTTGCAAAGACATTATTTACAGGAAAAGGCATCATTCAAACGCCTGTCAGAAGATACAATGGAGGCTTTTTGAAAATTTTCAATTTCAGAACATCTCAAGTTCAGTCAATGTAAATTAATGTGGCCTTTGTTAACTAGATTATTGAATTATATAGTACAACTTCAATGTACAATGAAACCATGAGGTAAATGAATATATTTATTTCAAAACCCTTATTCACTTTTAAGAATTATCAACATGATAAAGGTCTGAATAATATATACCCTTTCATATTCCTTCATATTTCATCACAGTAGATGATAATTTTAAGCACTGAATTCATTTTCTCCAAAGGACAGTTCTCTCTCAGTGTGAAAAAAGCCAAACTGACAAAATCATATTTTAAGGAAATAAAGATATTTCTCATAATTAAAATTATTTCCTTTAATGTCTTCAGTAAGCTTCTGTTAATGGTTAGACCAGTAGCACCAGACATGGGTATTCTCACACCACTTTTATCTATAAGTTTTAAGGAAGCCACACAACTAAAAAGCGTCATAGAACCTTTAAAGTTATTCAAATATGTGGATGAGTTTGGGTAACATTACTAAATTATTCAAATGAAGGGATAAAAGTAAGAAGCTTAAGCAGCCTATACTACAAATAATATTTCAGAGCTGATATTAAAAGGTCTGCATTGGATATAAACTTCTAAGACAGAAACCTGCATTCAACTACCATAGTTGAAGACTAACTATAAATCTTTTTCTTATGGTTGATAAAAATAAAATCCAAACCCAAGAACCTGATATTCTGATAATATGAATTTTCATTAAGAAAGAGGCAAGAGGGATGGCAGAATACAAAAAAAGGGCAAGAAAACAGTTGAAGAGGGAAGAAGGTTGCTGGCAAAAACACCAATTAAAAATGCTATAATAAAGCCTAATGTTTGTCCAGTCATTTTCAAATGAAAATATTAATTTAAAAAAGAAAAAAATTAATTCAACTGATTCTCAGGTTTAGTTCTTTGCAAATGAAGATCTTCATTAAGGAAAGTTTCCACTGTTAGCTTTTGCTTCTATCTTCCTCATAGGCTAAGAATGGTCCTCGTAGAGTATTCCAGGGAATTTTCTAAACACACACAGATTTTTTTTTGCATTGAATTTATGTTGCTGTAAAACTTGTAACATAAATTAAGCAGATAATAATCCCTTATTGCATGAATTTCTGAAAATAGCAAGCGTAAGCTTATAGTTCTGTTTAATACAGTTGTTTTCCTACAGTATATCCACATTAAATCTAATATCATAAATTTAAAGTCTAAAATAAAACCATACCAGGTTTTAAGACAAGACTTTCGGTTCAATAAATTCTATAGATTAATTATAGGGATTATTGTAAAGTGGAGAAAACTAAGTGAATAAATCCTTACTGAATTAAATTAGTGATAATAAATAATTGAAGTTATAAAATTTATTTTTTATAATTTGAACTAGCTAAGCTACCTTACATGTTTTCAGAAAGGTTTGCCTTTTCTGCTCTTATGGAAATTTACATGTCCATTTTCCAAATGGTTTATTAAAAATATATACATGCTTTGAGCATTACAGTGACTAAATAATCACAACTTATCATTGCTAAGCTGCTACCACAACTACTGTTAGCTAAAACATGTTGAATGTGCAATACATATTTGTACAAAAATATTCTTATGTAATAGAGTACCATGTGAAAGGAACACACACAACGAAATCAAGGCATTTAATATGCATAAAACAGTCTCTGGATTTACACATTCTTAGACTATGCAAACTATTTTTATTTTCCCCTTTGGAGTTCTAAGTATTCACAGAATCTCCTTTAAATTCAAGAGTTCACATTTGCTTTCAGAGTCCCCGGAGTAGTTCTTTTTGATGAAGACTTATGATGATATTCTACCACTTTATTTCTCTACTTTGTCAAGTTAAGTGAGGAAAGCGTCTGTGACTCAGCATATTTCTGTTTCTTCTTCCTTTACGCACTGATTTCAAGTAGAAGGGAGATGTGTGGATGAGAACTGCGGAAGGAAAGTAAGCTTAGCAGTCTTACCATCAGGCTCATCAAAATGAGGCAAGGCAGCACACCCTGCTGATGCCAGGGGTACAACTCGCAAAAGGAAAGATGTATGTTGAAATTTGCCTATTTGGCCAGTAATGGTGGTCGTAAGTGACAAGTTTCTTCCACAAGAATGATTCCATCCACATTTATACATGGATGCAAGAGACTCATGTAGCTCTACCTCTAACTTTGGAACTATTTACTAGATTCAGGGAAGTGATAAATATTGCCTTCCATCATGTCCTACTGGTGACTCCATCAAGCTGGGATGGATAATTCAGATCCAATTATCGTATTAATGACCATGGAGAAGTAAAAGGATCACAAACAAAACCAAAGTCATTTTTCTAGGAAAGAGACTCATTGGGATGGGAGTGTGTTGGCATGAGTAGGTAAAAAAAAATAAGTGTTTAAAAAGGAGAGAGTAATTGTAATACATTATGTAAATGTGTGAAAATGTCAAATGAAATCAGTAAATAAAAGCATTACAATCACTTAAACAGAAATAATTCACACTTTATTGTTATAATGGAAATTAATTGAGATTGTATCCATAAAAATATCAGACTCCAGAGGAATATTGTTACTTTTCTATCCTACACAAAGAGTTAACATAACTATCATTATAATTTATGGCATGATATGATCAGATGATATGAGCACTGTGAAAGTATTTGTAATCTACAAATTTCCAGATATTATGAACTGGAACCCAAATAGAAATGATTCAGGCTGAGAAGGTGGCTCAGTAACAGGAGGCAATTGCCACTAGCTGAAAACCTGACAATATTGGGCACATTCAGGGTAGTATTGCCACAAATAGAAGTTGTGAATAAAATACTTGCAAACTGAATTCAAGTGCACATCAATAATATCTAATAATATCTAATATCTAATAATAATAATACCATGTTCAAGTAGGCTTTATCCCAGAGATGCAGAATTGATTCAACATAGGTAAATCAGTAAATATAGTCCTCCATATAAACAAACTGAAAGACAAAAACAACAAGGTGATTATCTCATTATATGTATACCTCATTAGAAGTAGGGCTTTGGCAAAGTCCAACAATCCTTCATGATAAAAATTCTGGAGGGGATATGGATATAAGGGACAGATCTCAACAAAACACAGGCAATACCCATCAAGTCCATAGCCAATACCAACTTAAATGGGATGAATCTCAAAGCATTTCTGCTAAAGTCAGGGACGAGACAAGGTTTTCCACTTTCCCCTTATCTATTCAATATTGTTCTTGATGTCTTAGCTAGAGCAATATGACAACTGAAGGAGTTTGAGGGGATACAAATAGGAACGGAAGGCATCAACATATCTTTATTTGCAGATGCTATAGTGTATGTAAGTGACCTCCCTAAAATTCCACAAAAAACACCTATCATTGATAAACACTTTCAGCAATACAGCAAGATAAAAAAGTATATGCATAAACTTGTAGCTAATCTATATACAAATGACATGTGGGTTCAGAAAGAAATCAGGGAAACAGCCCTTTTCACAAGCCTCAAAGAATATAAAATGTCTTGAGGGAACTCTAACCAAGCAAGAGAAATATTCATATGATAAAAAAATTTAAGACACATAGAAAGAAACTGAAGAAGATATAAAAGGATGGAAATATCTCCCATGCTCATGGATCAGTATGACTAGTAAAAATGGCCATCTGAACAAAAGTAATCTAAAGGTTCAATGCAATCCCCGTCAAAATTCCAACACAATTCTCCACAGAACTTGAACTGACAAATTAAAGCTTCGTATGAAAACACACATACACACACACACACAAAAAAAAAAACAACCTAGGATAGCTATAAAAATCCTGAATGAAAAATAAACAGTTGGAGGTATAACTATCCGGGTTTCAAGTTGGATTACAGAACTATTGGCACATAAATAGACACACTGATCAATGTAATAGAATTGAAGACCCAGAATAAGTCCAAATACCTATTCACTCCTGATTTTTGAAGAAAGAAGACAGAAATACATACTGGATAAAAGGCAGCATCTTCCACAAATGGTGCTGGTCACGTTAGATGATTGCATGTAAGAGAATGTAATTAGATCTATACTTATCACCCTGCATGAATCCTAGTTGGTCTTACAATAAAAACCTGGAGCCAGACATCAGTTGAATGCTGAAAGATCAGAGAAGCAGAGCAAGCCACAGCCACAACCTCTTACCTCACCAACTCCTCAGCCTGAAAAAGCCTAAGTTTCTATCTCCTCCAGCCTTATATTCCTTTCTCTGCCTAATCATGTCACTTCCTGTCTCAACCTTCCTAGTGCTGGGATTAAAGGTGTGTGCCACCACTGCCCGGTTTCTATGATTAATCTAGTGACTTGTTCTGTCCTCTGATCTTCAGACAAATTTTATTTGTTCAAAATATCACCACACAAATGCATCAAAGATCTAAATAAATGACCAGATACACCAAACTTGATAGAAAAGAAACCAAGGACTAGCATTAAACTCATTGGCACAGAAAAGACTTCCTGAACAGAATACCATTAGCACAGGCACTAAAATCAACAATTAATAAGTAGATGGAAGCTTCTACATGGCAAAGGACACCATCATTCATACAAAGTGGCAGCCTACATAATGGGCGTGTAGGTATCACTTCTGATAAAAAGCTATCTTCCAAAATATATAAATTAAAAAAAAAACTGGACATAATAAGGCAACCAATTAAAAGTGGGGTACAGAGATGTGGCTCAGGAGGGCAAAAGACACTTTTAAGACATCCTGGGTTCTCACAGTCTGGGCTGCCTGAAAGCATCCACAGCCTAAGACACCTTGAGGTGTTGGTTGGGTGTGAGGGTTCCATTATGATGAGCAAGTATATGGTGAGAAAGAGAGGCATAATTGTTCTGTGCTAAGAGGCAGATCTGAAAAAAGCAAGGGCGGTGAAGAATGAGCTGATGTTGAAGGCCTGCTTGCCACCAGGGCCCACAGTGACACCTGGGCCTGGGATGCTGCCTAGCACCATGTCTGATCCATGGATCTACTGCAGCAAGGGTCAGAGTAGATATCTTTGGCTTTTGATACTGCCAAAGGCTGTGTAAATACCCCAGGCCTAGACCTTTACCGGAGGCCAGATCAGGTTATACTGTGGCTGGGGTCATACAGAACTGAGTGGCCTGCACTGGCACAAGGTGCCATGGTGACATCCAGGCTCCAGGTGTGGTCCAGGGCCATGTCTGGGTTGGTGGCCCTACTGCAGTCAGGATCTGTGTTGACGTCCGTGTAGCTCCTGTCACCACCGAGGGCTGTGTAGTTATCCCGGATCTGGGCAGCCACCAGAGACCATGCTGATGTCTGAAGGCCTTGCTGCTATCAGGGCCATACTGATCTGGGTGGCCTGTGCTGCCACTGGGGCCATGGTGCCATCCAGACCCAAGCTGCTGCCGAGGGCCACATCTGGGTCTGTGTTTCTGCTGCAGCTGGGATATGGGATGATGTCCATGGCCCATTGTTGCCACAGATTTAGCCATGCATGTTAAAATCCGAAGCTGGTTGTGTGTATATATTGAGACCTGTTCTACAATGTAGACACATTTTGGCCTCCAGTTCCTGATCCTCCTGGAATACAAACATGAGCCACCTTATGCAGGGATTAATATTATTTTTAAAGGCATGATTTTCAAATACAAAATTTTATTTGGAAGTTAAGGGGCTGAAGACAATTCAGTCCACTGCAGTAATACAAACTGCTTCAGAGTAAGGATATATTAAGTCTCAAAATTAAAGGCTAATTGTAAAACAAAGAATTCAAACACAGACAAAAAAGGAGATAACTCAAATGAGATATCCACACTAAGTATCATTGTTTGTTTTCTTAAATTCCAGTGAACATGAAAATTTATTTGCACGATGACATTAATGGAGGTGGGCAAGTGAGGAGATATATGTCCAGCCAACTATATGAGTAATAAGGATGAACATCCAGTTTCTAGATCCATGGGTTGATGCCCATGTTCCCATTTATTTTACAAGCCTGGGGCTTCTTAACACTTTTTGGAATTCCATATAGCAATAAAATTGTATGTTGTAGTTTGTGTTGTGTGTTCGATATGGTTGTGGCAGAAAAGGAATACATGCACGTTCTTTAACAATCTTTCTCTGTCAGGTGTGTCTGTATGTCTTTGTTTCCTTTGTTGTTCTGTCTTGTTTATACCTCGTGATTAATGTGAATGTTCTGCAGAAAGATGCGTAATCACCATACTACCATAGTGCTATCATACCATAGTACCATAGTACTATAATACCATAATACCATAGTACCATAGTACCATAATACCATAGTACCATAATATCCTAATACCATAGTACCATAATATCATAGTACTATAATACCATAGTGCCATGATTAGTCTTCATAGTCTTCCAGTTGCTTTTCATAGCTACTCAACACGTAGGCTACCTTTAGTAAAGAAACTTTTCAAAGTACCACATCCAAAATATTTTAAGTACAAATAGGATAAATTATTTTCCACATTATAAATCTAGTCTTGACTCCTAAGGTAAATATCATTTAATGAACAAAAATATAAAGAAATACATTTTCCCTAAAACAAACAGTGCTATAGATACAGGGAGGAGAAAAATCGCATCAGTTTTAATAATAGATTTTGAATGTGTGTATGGTCTTAGCTTTAAAAAATATCGAATACCATTTATAGTGATCTTTTCACTTTTAGTAACTAGGTGGGAAAGATGTGAATCAGCTTCTATGACAATATTTATGCAATGATTTCTGTCCACAGAATAACAAGCTCATAATAAGAGAGATATGGAGAAAGAAGGAGGTGAAGTCATTTATCTGGTATATCAAATTTCAGATTCCAACCATTTCCACAGATGGCCTTAATTTAGAAAACACCTTTTCAAGAATTACATTTCAGATACAGAATAAAGATCATGCTTTAAAATATATGAATATGTATGTAATTACACAAAGATAAGTAGAACCAATCAAAATTTTATAACTTGAAGTATCCATCCTGGAAACTCCCATGTTAGGATGATGAGATCAGGTTGAATTTTTCCCTTGAAAAGCAAATCACCAAATTTGTGAGAAATTTATGTGGAACAAACTTCTGTGTTTTTAAACCATTTCCATGGAATACTTCGGTGCCTTTTAACTTTTGACTTAACACAAAACTATAAATTATTCATATTGTAGAGATATGTATAATTGCCCTCATAATATTCTGTAGGCAGAATGTCATTTCAGGTGAAGGGTAGGGAGTTTTTGTCGCCAGAGCTAACTGGATGCTTTGCTCCCAAGTCCAAGCCTTCAGCTACAGCAACCCATGCTGTTCTTCACAGCTAGATTTACATAAGCTGAAGACAGAATAAATTGCTACAAGAAGACTAATAGGAAAAGACTGATATGAAATATAAATTAATACTTATAGCTACCTACAAGGAGAGACATATAAATTTATCTATATATTTATTACATGTGACTATATGAACATATATACATGTCTCAAGTGTATGTGTGTAAGTGAATGTGTGTTTGTGAAATATAGTCACATAAAGAATGAATGAAGAAAATTTTCCCGAAATGTCTTTGGTGTGTGTGTGTGTGTGTGTGTGTGTGTGTGTGTGTGTGTGTGTGTGTGTGCCTGCATGCACACAAACATATCTCTCTGTGTAGAGGGTATTCATGCTTTTGCAAATTCATATGAAAACTAGTGATCATTGTTGGTTACTTGAGCTCCACCACGAGTACCACTGTGTATCATTTTTTAAAACTTTTTACTTTTTTTGATGCAGGGTCTGTCAGTGAACATGGAGCTCATAGTTTGACTTAGATGGCTCACCAATGAGCCCTAAGCACACCCCATGCTCCCACCCTTCTTCTTTTCCCAAGCACAGGATTTACAAATGAACACTTCTGTGCCAAAGTTTCCTTTGGGTAACTGGGATCTAACTCAACACTCATTCTTGCCCTGCAAGTACTTTGCTCATTGGGCCGTCGCACTGCCCTTCCTTGAAATGTTTATCATGGTAATAATCAGCTTATCTGGGCAAGAGTTTAGTGGAGATGAGGTAATGTGGCTCTCCTGCTCCATCCTTCCTGTCGCTCTGATATTCCTCTCATGTTTTCGATTGCCCACTTTTGTATACTTTGATAATTTCAAACAATAATTGAGGTTTGTTCTACTTCCACAGATCATGATATAAAGTTCTCAACCGAACTCATATGAACATGGGTTTTATGTGTAAAGATTAGGAAGCTTCAGCCTACAAGAAACAAACAAAAATAGTTCAATCATTTTTGTCTATTCACATGTAAAATGCTGTAAGTAAGCCTGCTTCTGCATTCCAGTTAAATTTTCTGAATTACTTTGCTCTAACATCCTCCATGTATTCCTACACAGTGGACATGGTAACTCCCAGACCAGAGACAAACCCATCTTTTTGCTGCCTCCTTCTAGAGAACAAGAGAAGATAAACCTTTACAAAACACTCCCTGTCATTTATCTGTCAAATTCATTGGCTAGAGCTGTAAATACTGACAACTCAGCTTGGTCAGGACCAATCAAAAATTTTCTCTACAGCACAACACAAATATGTTTTACTCCAAGTCAGTTCACTAAATTTTCAAAAATACATGTTTTCCAATGTATCTAAGGTTTCTGTATGGATAGTCAGCATAAAGTGTCTGCAATAAGATGTCATTTAAGGCTGTCGATACCAGTCTGGAAGTAGTTCAATAACATAGTCCACTGAATCAAATAACCAATGCACCATTTTTTTTTCAATTTTTTGCTGGTCATGTTGCATTCCAGAAGACAGAAGCTGACTGAACAGCATTCAGTATAGAGAAAGAGATACACAGGAATTGAAGCTTGTGGCCAATAAATCAAGACAATGAAAGTAATCAAGTTATTTCTATGAAAACAATGGATTTTCACTTTTACAGCTTATTCAATTTATTCCTTCTTTTCTCTCATAATACACAAATGATAATCCTGTGTAAGTAGCCAGGGGGTGCAGCATAAAACAAAGAAGTTTGTAGGTATTATGGGGAAAAGAGAAGAACAGTTAAATTGACCAAAATCTGTTACTCTAAATGTCTCCTATCTTGAGAAGTTTCAGAGAAGCACATAATTAGGCAAGGTTTTTTAATTATGCAACTTGGAAAGAAAAGTGTATCCCAATGAAGGGGATGCTTATATCAGAAGCAATCCATGAGGTGATTCACAGAAATCCAAATTGCACCTAACAAAAGAAAGAGTTCAGCCTCTTTCAGATAATAAAATCCTTTCCTGTCTCCTGTCAGAGTAAAAAGAAATATATTGAGTTGAAACTATTCAGTTTGTAAAATAAGCTTTACTTTTATCTAAGTTGTATCAAAGTGCTTTTCTGTATCCCTTAGGATAGCTGTTCATCCAAGAGAATATATAAAATACTCTCTGATGTCTGTGGTACGCTGCTCTCTAACCCAAATACCCATTAATTTCTAAAGTAATACCAAGGTATACCTTAGTTCCCAAAGAGAATGGAAGTCACCAGGACTTTTACATGTTCTCTACCTAAAAGGAAATGGGTGTTTGTAATACTGACAAAGATGAAAATTATCAAGCTTGTCCATAGGGAAGCAAATTTAATTGTGAAGTAAAATATTGGACATCATTACTGCTGCCAGAATTCCTGTTCGTAGTTGAGGTCATGGAATATTTTCAGAACAGATCTTCTTCAAACAATAACCCTGTGGAAATGACCCCAATCACCGCATAGTCCCAAACACCATACACCTTTTGTGGCTTTAATATCTCTCTTTCTCTGCTATTAGAAGAGATCCTAGGTAGTACACAATTTATAGTCATCTTTGTTTCCACAGCACAGATATCATGATACCAGAAAGTAAGAAGCAAGAGAGAAAAAACCTGGTTTTATTTAGAGTGACTCTTTGGGCTTTATGACTAATAACATCATAAAATAAAATAATCTTAGAGGCAATTTGACTTTTTTTCTTCAGTGATTTCAAAGATTAAATTGAATTATATTTTAGAGGGGAAAACAACTTTGGATCACATGGAATATTAATTCCTTACATATGTGACTCATGCCTAGCCAATAAGAATGTTCATAGATAAGTAGCAATTACAATAATTTCTAATTGATGTGACATAAACTGTAATAAGCCTCACAATGAATCTGAAAATTAGTAACTCCATTTTTATATGGTAGCTCTCTTGCTTGAGTCATTTAGCCATATCTGAAATGGCTACGGATGGTACAGTTTGGGAAATCTTTGATTCTAATCAATCTATTTAGCTTCCACGAAGCATAATATGTGACCAAGTAGGTTGTGGTATTGTGGGTCCTCTCTCCTGGTGTATCACTGCTTTCGCTAGCAATTCCACGGGATCTCAATAGTCCCAGTGCATTTCATCAACGACTCTGTCTGACCATGGTCTCCTTCCTTGTTCTCAGCAGGGTGAATATCCACCAAGTACTGCTTAGGGCTGGTCAGCTTTGCAAGGTGGAATAGACTATTTACACATTGAAAGTAAAATAAAATGAAACTGCCATTTTGAGATTAATGCTTAATTAAAAATCAACAAAGCATAACATTATGACTTCTAGGTGTCACTCAGTAAATATAACGTGAGATGCCATAATATATTAGCATTTGATAGTTCATTGACATGCCTCTAAACTGCAATCACCGTTGATGGTGCTATTCAATGCCCTTGTTTTAGGCCTCTTGGATCTTAATTGAGTCCAAATGCCTATGTTTGGATACATTTTATTTTTTTCAACATGTTTATATTGTTTTACATGTCTTTGTGTTAAATTATGAATAGGTAAATTTTAATTTTCTATCTTAGAATTTCTTGCAGATAGAAAATATGGTTTTTCTGTGGAGGTTATTACCCAGAATAAAATGATGCTTCAATTTATTTCCTATTTCATATTTTTCTCCCAATTAGTATGGTAAAATACATATTTTGTTTCTTGGAAAAATTAACTGCATCTTCTTATCTAAGACAA
>CABHPQ010158427.1:0-19212 GCA_902168405.1 Peromyscus aztecus | reverse complement strand
AAAAAAGAATAAACAACTGGTACATGAAACAAGTTGGATAGATCACCCCCAGTGAATTATATTGAGTGATAAAAGGATAGGTGTTAGTTATTTAGTGGCACTCTTACCCTGCGAGGAAAATGTCACGAAACACGACAGAACCCACTAACGAGAGTTTTATTAAGATAAGAGAAAAGGACAGACAAGTGCTCAGGCTTGCGGAAGAGACACGTGTGTGGAGAAGAAGAAAGAAGAAGAAGGAGAGAGAAGCCGGGAATATGGTGCCAGCTTATAAAGGCTGGGCGGCGCACACGCATACACAGGTACTACTCCACGCATGCGCAGATCATATGGTTGCATTGCGCGCTCTTATGCAACCATGCAAAGCCACGGGGTCCTGGTCACGCAAGACACCTTGACCCAGAAATGGCTATTTTGACCTGGAACTGACTAGGCAGAAGTGCCTAGGTCCACTGGGGATGCGCAAACATGCCCAACCATGGGGGCATGTTGTAAATCCATCAATAGGTGCTCTATGGCTCTACTTATATTAAATTATGAAACAAAAAAGAATTATAAGTGACTTTTAAATTATTAGAAGTAAAGTGATTAGGAATCCAAAGCCAGCTTCATCTACATGGTGAGTTGCTGCAAGTCACAAGAATATATTAGAGAGATTCAGCTGTATATATTAAAGCTATACCTAGAAAAGTCAAGGAATTTTTCTAGAGGGAAGCCATTTATCAAGGAATATTTGGTGTTATTCAGCTTTTAATATTCAGCTATTTCTTGCTATGAAATTCTTGTGTGCTCATATACTACTAGGCCATACAACAAAAGCATAAACTTCTCAGACCTACTGCTGATCTCCCAGGTAACAGCCCTACAGAGCCTAGGAGACAGGTGGACTGTAGATGCATAGCTTTGTTTCTTGTGCAAATGAAGCTCAGACCTTCCTTTCCTAGACAGGTAAAACAGCATTCCAGAGCAATTGACTCAAAACAAAGGAGTTTTTTGCATCTCCAGGTGGAGTGAAGGGTGGGGCAGGATTCCTGGTCTGAGCAGAGTTGTGTGAGAACAAGGTAGAGTTTCTGTAGATGGTAAGGCAGAGCAGCTCAGGCCGCGGAGTAAGGAGCAAGGAAAAGTTCTGCAGACTGTAGGTGGATTTGAATCAGGTCAGGAGAGGAGAAGAGGGAGGAAAGATGGAGGATGTAGGAACAGAGGACAAAGATGAGATCGAGAGCATAAGAGCTTAGTTACTATTAGGCTATGAGAGGACAGAAAAAGAAGGGACAGAGAGAAGCTGAATGTGAGTATGGAGCTAAAGCTGTATAGATAGAATTTTGTCTTAGAGAAATAAAGTAATGGATGAAAGAGCGTGGTGTACATAGATTCCTTTCCCTCAGATAACCCCACACCAGACGTAGTGTCTTCCCCAGGACTCTGGGAGGAATCTTCTTAGGGAAGGCCCCTGGGAAAATTCTGATAGTGAGTTTGAGGTCAGCCTGAGCTACATGAGACCTAGTCAAAAATAAAAAAAGGTGATTCATGACAGACAACTCACCAATATGGGTGTGGTGATAGCAAATAGGTACACAGTGGTTTGTACTATTTCATCAGTTATTGGGCAAATGTAAACTTAAAACAGGGTGAACTATGTATTATAATGGCCAAGATTAAAAACTGCAATACCATATGTTAGAGAAGATGCAGAACAGCTGGAACTGCTATACACTGTTGCGGTAGCGTCCGCGTTACCACTAACTGTTCACCGTATCCGAGCGAGGGACTGTGGATTAAAAACAGAGACAGAGACAGCGAGTCATTCGCCAAGGTGGAATGCCGAATGCCGTTTATTGAAAGAGGGAAGAAACTTTAAGTACAGACTCACAGGACAATGGAAGGTCCCCGGAGGGCAGAAGTTCGCTACCAAATGCTTTACATTCTTGCACCTAAGTTGTTTACACCAAATGCAGGATACACGAACAAAGAACCTCCGGTGAAGAACCTCCAGTGATCGGGAGGTGAGAAAAAGCCGGTAAGAAGAAGCCGGCAGGGAATCAACATAGGGAGACATCTGGTCAAGGTCGGCAAGCAAGGCAGCAGACACTCACAGTGGGGGGCCGGGGCCCACAATACACCTCTGACAGGATGTAGAATGACTGTCCTTGTGGAAATCAGGCTAACAAGTCTCCTATACAGTGAGCCATACACATGCAGTGATCACTGCTGATCATCACGGTACGAATCTGAAAGGCCTTTATGTTAAAGCTATGTAAAAGCTAATGGGTTTGGGGGCAATGATTGGAACTTGAGGATGCCAAACTCATAGTGGGTTAACCCATCAATTACTTCACAGCTGAATAGGCTTAACTCTAGCTCTGGGCATCTGATATCCTCTCCTGGGCTCTGTGGGAACCTGCATTCACATGTGCATACAGGCCCATCCCATGTACATGTAACTAAATGTTTAAAAATGTTTTTAAAAGAAAAAAAATTAATCACTACAATGTAAGTGTCTTTTAAAACAAAATGAAAATATGATGGAAAGGGCATTTGAAAGTAAAAGCAGAAGGGACACAATGACACACCACTGTTGTGATAAACAGAAACATTCGCAAATGCAAGACATTGTGTGTTTTATCAAGATACATATCGTAGTAGGACTTTCTTGTGGGGATTTCTCTTGGGGATGGCCAACTCCCAAATAATGACACTTATTATTAATTATGAAAGCTTGGATTTTAGCTTAAGCTTGTTCCCAACTAGCTCTTATAATTTAATTAACCTGCTTCTATTAATCTATGTTTTGCCATGTGGCTTTTTTTACCTTGCCTCCATTGTGTATGTCCAGCTCTCTCTCTGTGTCTCCCTGGCATCTCTCTTGTGCCTAGATTCATCCCTCTGAGTTCCCCTCTCTCCTGAAGTCCTGTCCAACCTCACCTGCCTAGCTATTGGCTGTTCAGCTTTTTATTAAACCAATCACAGCGACACAGCTTCACACAGTGTAAACAAATATTCCACAATAATGTATACATTTAAATGCTGATACACCAAATGCAGTTCATGGAGTAGATACCCAAGAGTGGATACAAAAGAATGAGAGTAGAAGTTGGAAATAAGGTTGAAAAAGTAAATAAAATAATAATTCACTGATAGAAGTCCTGTCATGCAGAGAACAGCGGCAGTGTGCACCAGGTTCTGTACAAGTGTCATATTATTGAATTTCCTGATGATGGACATAGACATTTTCCAGTTTCTTCTCAATATGGACTCCTAGAGTCAAATGGACCTAATTTTTTGTTTTTCATCAGAGTCTTTCTATGAAGCCCAGGCTGACTTAAAGCTCATATTCTTCCTGCCTCAGCTTCCTGGGTGCTGGGATTATAATGTGAACCATCAACGTGTGTATGTGTGCATGTAGAGTATGTGTATGTCTTCACATGTACATACAGGTACATGCGTATGCAAGTGTAGTGGTCCAGAAGTTGTCTTCTTTGGTTGATCTTCTCCTTAGATTTTGGGAGAGTCTCTCATTGAATCTGGCACTCACCAATTGGCCAGACTGATTGGCTGTTGTGCTCCAGGGATCTCCGTATCTCTGCAACCCTTTCCCTCAAGGTCATAGCTGAACATACCCACACTGGATTGTTTTTTAACTTTAAAACTTCATTATTATTATTTCAGTTTTGAGACAAGCTCCAACTTTGTAGCCCTGGCTGTCCTGAAACTCGCTATGTAGACCAGGCTGGCCTCAAACTAAGAGATCCACCTGCCTCTGTCTTCTGAGTGCTGGGATTAAAGGTGTGTGCCACCATGCCCAGCTTAAAAATTTTTAATGGATTTTTAGATTTATTTCTTTAATTTTTTTAATGTGTATGAGTGTTTTGCCTGCATGTTTATACATGTACCACATGTGTGCCTGGTACCCACAAAGTCCAGAAGAAGGCATCAGATCTCCTGGATCTGGGGTGGCAGATGGCTGTGAGCCACAATGTAGGTGCTGGGAAATGAACCTGGGTCTTCTGGAAGAATAAGTGCTCTTAACTACTGAACTATCTCTCCATCCTCCACACTTGGCTTTTTGTTTGTTTGTTTGGTTGGTTGTTTGGTTGGTTGGTTGTTTGGTTGGTTGGTTGGTTGGTTGGTTGGTTTTTCAAGACAGGATTTCTCTGTGTAGCCCTGGTTGTCCTGGGCTCTGTGGATCAGGCTGGTCTCAAACTCACAGAGATCTGCCTGCCTCTGCTTCCTGAATGCTGGGATCAAAGGTGTTCATCACCACCACCCAGCCACACTTGGCTTTTGATGTGGGTACTGAGGATATGAACTCAGGTCCTCATTCTTCCATGGCTGGTACTTTCCAAATGAGCCATATCCCCAGCCCTATAGACCTTCTTTTAATAATTCTGTCTCTAGCCATTTGCCTTTAGATAAGTTACATAAAACTGCCCGGATTTGGTTCCTCTTTTGTACAAAGGGCTGAAAGCTGCTTATTTGGTAATTGTGATCATGCTTGCCAGCTATTGAGCACATGTTTGGACAGCAGAAGCTGACAGATATTGCTTAGGATTCTGAGATGCTGCAGTCTGTGTACGGGACAGTGATCCCACTGGGCAGGGGTCAGGCTAATCTTGCTTATGCTATAATCCTCCACTGTACATTTTTAGCATTTTCCCTCCTGTAGTGTTGACGATTGTCTCCAGGACCTTCCACAGGCAGGGTAAGTCTGTGCCACTGAGCTGCATCCTCAGCCCAGGGTCCATTTCTTGAATGAACGAGGTTTCTCATCTGTTTGTGGAGTAATTCAATTTCTATAACAGCTAATGACCTAGCCATGCTCCCAGTTACATCCCAAATGTTTCTGTAGTGGTGGCAGTAAATTATTGCTTTTCCATGGCACAGTACATGTGTGTAAGTTTCCTGGTCCTGACCAAAATCTCAGAAGTATATCTCACAGACAGGAAGACTTGTTGGTGCCTAGTGAGAAAAGCCTTCACTGGGCAGGACCTACTTACTTAACACCAGTTAAGACACAGGATCCTTTATGCTTTGTTTCTCTGTCCGTGGGGTAAGACATCTGCCTCCCTTTGCCATATAAAGTATTTTTTTTTCATATAAAGTATTTTTAAGAAATAGCTTGAAAAAAAAAGAAAAAGAAACTATATGTAATCACTAATTATTTATGGGACACAGTTCTTTCGAGCTCAATTAGTTCTCTGTGTTTGGGGAGAGAGGTCAGATGAAACACTAAGTTGGTTCTTCAGGGACACCTCTTTCCTGTATTCTGGTCACACAGGCCCTATGTGCTAATTGCCTGGGGTGGGGGTTGTATGAATAAGGGGGACTGAGGCACCCTGCCTCTTGGGTCCTTTAGAATCAGCCCCATGAGTCAGGCCTCTGGGTGGCAGATCCAGGCTGCTCAGAAGGTCAAGATAAGTGTTAGGTTAAAAGCCAAGGGCTCAGTGTAGGAGCTCTGTGGACAACCCGCGCTGTGCTTTGAACTCACACGCTGGTCCTCTCCACCCACTGAGCACCAGGCAGAAGAATGGGGGATTCTGAAGTCACAGGTAGAGTTCTGCAGACAATCCCTCAGTGTTTATTATTGGAGAATCCAGAGTATAAGAGAGACAGAGGGGGAGGGGGAGGGGAAGGGGATTCGGGGAAAACTGGTAGGACAGAGCAAGAGTGATAAAGGTTTTTAATAGGCTGTGTTGTTTCCTTTAGGAGAAAGGTTAGAGGTATAGAGGTGCATAACCTCCATCAACTAGGAGGAGAGATATAAAAGAAAAGTATTTGAACTGAAAAGGAAAGTTTTAACATGGCTCTGTTCAAAACCCTTTAGCAAAAATCATCCGTAGACAATTGGGAAAGAAAATAAAAATAATAGCAATAACACACACACACACACACACACACACACACACACACACACACATAATAGCAATAACACACACACACACACACACACACATACACACTACTCACCATAGTCCCCTTTTGATTGTAAAGCTGGCCCTAGTTACAGAGTTCTTTGGCAGCAAGAATCAAAGGTAGGGTACTGAATCTCCTGGCAGGCCTGTGGCTGGGCAAAAAGAATGTCTGCTGTGTTAGCAACTGGAATCTCAGAATGTCCAATCACAGCTTCTCCTAAGTCTCAGTCTGTTGTTATAAAGCAGGAAGGCACTGCTCAGCAGCGTGGGTCTTTAAAACCCTATTGTAGTAGTGAAGACATTCCCAGGACAAAGAGAAAATAAAACCCTCCATTACCCATAACACCTGGCCTCTCTTCCAGGACTGTTCTTCCTACTCTCTCTTCTCTAAAAAGTACGTTCTCCATATCCCCTTCCAAATATCAAATCAGGAATGACCTTCTGAATGAGGACGTGCTAAAGCTACACACAGCAGACACGCTCAGAACAATCCTCATGCCTGCTTCTCTTTGGGGACACCCTTTACAAACTGCTTACAGTTTAACCTGGAGAGTTCCTGAAAAAGCAGGCTTATCTTGCCATCTGCATCCTGAGTTTTCAGTGCTGAATGTACCTAAGTATCTGATGCACCACTGTGCATTTAACTCTCTACCTTAAAAAAAAAAAAAAAAACCCAGTGTTCTTAAGACTGCTACATGGGCTAGCTCATGCTCCCTTCAAATATGATTTTAAAACTTATCTTTATTTTATGTATACGGATGTTTTGCTTGCATGTAAGTATGTACACCACATGCATGCCTGGTGCCTGCAGAGGTCAGAAAAGGATGTTAGAACCTCTGGAACAGAAGTTACAGATGGTTGTGAGCCACCATGTAGGTGCTGGGAATTGAACCCAAGTCCTTTGGAAGAGCAGACAATCCTCTTAACCACTGAGCCATCTCTTTAGCCCCAACTTTTGTTGATTTATTTATGTATTTTAGAGAACACATTCTACTTGTGTGCATGCATGAGTCAGAGAACAACTTGTGGGAGCAGATTCTTTCTATCCTGCAGGTCCTAGGACTCAAACTCAGGTCTTCAGGGTTGGCAGCAAGCCCCTCCACCCGCTCAGCCATCCTGCTGACCCCAAGAATTTTATCATCCACCGTAGAATAAAAATACGAATTTTAATGGAACGTCACTAATCTTCCCTTCCAAACAGACTGACTCCTTTAACTACCCATTGTAACTGTTGGTTAAATTTAAACATTAAAATGGAAGTGTTACTTGGGAGGAGTCATTTCTTTGAGTTTACTATTAATAATGAATATTTTTTTCTTTTATTGTTCTTAAACTGATCTCTTTTAGGACCCAGACTCTCCCTTCTCTAAGATTTAGGGAAGAAAATTAATGTTTCCTCTGTTTAATACCTTAAATCTTTCTTTCATAGAGTGATCGGTATATAAAGTGAGGATATGATGGCTCCAAGGTATGGTGAGGGTGAGTGTAGCCAGAGGCATCTGGGAGGGTCCAGAGCAGGGAGAGAAAGTAGACTAACCATGGCCATGAGAGGAGAGAGATGGGGTGGGGGGAGGAAGAGAGAGAGAGCTAAGAGAGAGGGGAGCAAGAGAGTGGAGAGAGGGCATGGCCTACACTGCCAGGGTATATAGGAATGAGGAGAGGGGGAAGGGAAGCCGGTGAGCAGGAGAAGTTTAGGGTAGGGGCAGGGTGAGAAGAGCCACTAGTACCCAGGGAGCCTGGAGGCCAGCATGGTATGCTAATAGGCACCACGGTAGACATTTCCCCGGGTTTCTTTTGGACCTGACAATTGTTTGCATTCTAATGCAGACTTCATTCCTTCTAGAAAAACGATTTTGTTTTGTTTTGTGATTCTTGCCTGCCTTTCCTTCATAATAGTAATGTATTTTGAAAGACAAATATTCATTCTGACCAATTAAAAATAATATTAACTTAGACTAGGTTATTCAAAATAGGTTCAAATTAGCTATTTGGGAATATCACCATCATCCATTTCTTAAATAAATAAAACATTTCTAAAATAAATAAAAATAAGACACACTTTAAAACTCTAGTAGTCCTAGGAGTACAGAATTAGGTTGGTTGGTTAGGTGTTTGTTTTTGGTTTTGTTTCCTTCCTGATACCGGGTCTCCCCAGTGCAGTCTAGCCTTGACCTTGCTAGGTAGGTATAGATGACCTTGAACTTCTGACCCTCTCGCCTCCACCTACCAAGTCCTAGGATTATAGGCATTTGCCACATCTGCCTAGGGTTTTTTGTTGTGTTTTTTTATTTCTAATGATTCCACTACCGTTTTACTTGGGATAACGTCAGTGCAACATTTGGACTTTGACAACGTGCACCCACATTCAGGATAACTTCTGCATACGAGAAAGCCACGCCCAAATGTCAGACTTGGCGTAAGCTAATGCACAGGTGGGCAAAAGAGAGTTATGAAGTTTAGGAAAAGAAATGGACAGGAAGCTGGGGAAGGGGGAAAGGACAAAAATACAAGGTCCCATGTTGTCCCTCCTCACTTCCTGCTCTGCTGGGGATAGAACCCAGGAATTTGTGCACGTTAGGCAAGTATTTTACCACTGAGCTACACTCCCAACCCCAAGATTCTTTTGAAGAAACAAATCTTGGCTGCTTCTCTCAGCATGTAACACTTATTTTAGATTCATTTTTATTTTTAATCGTGTGTGTGTGTGTGTGTGTGTGTGTGTGTGTGTGTGTTGATATTGCTAGCATTCTGAACTGCCCCCCAGGGCCTGCCCAGCATCCTGATGTCATCCTACATGAAGTCCCCTTTAAGAGGAAAAAACCCCTCCCCCCTCCTTCTCTCTCCCTCTCTCCCTCCCTCTCCCTCTTTCTCTCTCTCTTCTTCTCCCCTCTCCCTTCCCTTCTCCCTTTCTTCTTTAATAATAAAACTTTCCACGTGGGTGCAGTGCCTGCATGGTGTGAGTAACTTTCCACTGTGCCCCCTTGGCCACCGCTGGCATGGCACCTTAGTTCAAACCTGCCAAGGCCTCTCCCATGCCATTTCACAACAGATATCTTCATATCTATGCAGGTGCCCTCAGAGGTCAGAGAGGACATTGGACCCTCTGGAGTTAGAGTTGGAAACAGTTGTGAGCTACTCCTATGTGGCATTTTCAAACTAAATTTATCAACAAAGGCAAGGACCATCTGCATTTCATGTAAGCTATTCCTAAAAATTACATCTATCCCGACGGGTCCTGTACCCTGTGCTTCTGTGACTAAATATCATAAATGGCACATCCAGGCCTAGGATGTAGATCTGTTGTAGAATGTTTGTTTAGCACACATTCGGCTCTGGGTTCAAGCCCCAGCATTGCATAAAAACCACACATGGTGGTACATTCCTGTGATCCCAGCACTCAGAAGGCAGAGCAAGAGTTCAAGGCCATCTGTGATTATATAGTTTTAGGCCAAACTGGGCTATATAAGACCTTGTCTCAGATGGGCATGGTGGTGCACGATTTTAATCCCAGCACTTGGGAGGCATCTTGGTCTAAATAGTGAGTTCCAACACAGCCAGAGCTACACAGAGAAACCCTGTCTCAAAAAACAAAAAACAACCACAAAAAAGACTTTGTCTCAAAAACAAAACAAAAAACACCCATAGTGCATCCTTTCCAAAATGGAGAGTTCAATATTACCCTCTCTAGGCTCTTCCTAAATGCAAATAAGTCTGGATTAATTTAACACTTCCAGATTAGAGCCAGGCATAGGAGTCCATGCCTATAATTCCAGTACTGGGAGGTAGAAGCAAAAGAACCTAGAATTCAAGGCCAGCCTTGGCTACATGATGAGGTGTGGACAGCCTGTGCTACATAAGACCATCTCAAAAATACACAAAATAAAACACTCCCAAATTGGAAGGAAACCAAGAACCAAAAGAAAACACCCCATAAGGGAGAGGGGAAAGGCCCTGACGAAGGTGACTGGAGGTAACCCTGGAGGTGTACCTCCCTAGCCGGAGGCTTTGTCAAACTCAGGCCAGGAATCTAGTCAGTCTGGTATTTTCTTTTGAACTCCAGTAGCTTCTCCACTCTAGTAACAGCCTTTCCTTTTCCTTTTCATCTGTTTATCTCAAGGCTGCAACTGCTCAGTAGGCGGAGAGTAGAGACTGGAAGGAGGGAGGACAGCTCCTGAGCAGCCACAGTCACAGTCCCCACAGCCACAGCAGGGAGCAGGGCCCATTAGCTCCTCCCCCGTGGAGCAGTAGATACTTCGACAGGAGGGTAGGAAGGGAAGCCTCTGGAAGAACTTCCAGAGAGTCAGGGAAACTTAACCCCTCAGTTCTCTTAGAAGAAAAGGAGAAGCACCGGGTGGTGGTGGCGCACGCCTTTAATCCCAGCACTCGGGAGGCAGAGGCAGGTGGATCTCTGTGAGTTCGAGGCCAGCCTGGGCTACCAAGCGAGTTCCAGGAAAGGCGCAAAGCTACACAGAGAAACCCTGTCTCGAAAAACCAAAAAAAAAAAAAAAAAAAAGGAGAAGCAATCCTTTTCCTGTGTTAGCCGTGGAAGGCGCTCTGACACTCTCATCCCTGACTCGCTAGAAAGGCTCCTCTGCTCACCTCAAAAGCAGTTTTTAAAATTCCTTCCCTGTGTCTGGAGAAATAGCTGAGTGAGTAAAGTGTTCTCTATACAAACATGAGGCCTGAGACTGAGCTCCAGTACCACGTGAAAGAGAGCCAGGTGTGGGGACGCACACTTGGAATTCCGGCACTGGGAGAGGAGAGACAGGTGGGTCCCTGGGACTTGCTGATTGGCAAACCTAGCCTAATCAGTAAGCCCCGGGTCTCAAAAAAATAAGATCGAAGGTATCTGAGAAGGAATGACACCTGAGGTTGTCCTCTGGCCTCCAGATATGTGCTTGCACACACACACACACACACACACACACACACACACACACACACACACACACACACAGAAACCCTGTCTCAAACAAAACAAAAAACCAAAATGAATTTGTTTGTGTGGGTGCTTTGCCTGCATGTATATGTGTGCCACATGCATGCAGTGCCCATGGAGGGCAGAAGAGGGCATCAGAACCACGGGAGCTTGAGTTACAGACGCTTGTGAACCACCAGCTAGGGGCTAGGAATTGAACTCTGGTCCTTTGGAAGAGCAACCAGTGCTTTAGCTCCCAGTCATCTCATTGTTTTTGTCATTTGATAGACACATGAGGATCTTTCCAGACCAGGACTTTTAACTTGAGAAGGGAGGACTATCAAAGAGAGAGAAAATAAATTTCTTTAAAGATTTTATTTTTTGATGGGCATGGTGGTACATGCCTTTAATCTCAACATTCAGAAAACAGAGGCACATGGGATCTCTGTGAGTCAAGGCTAGCCTGGTCTACATAGCAACTTCTAGTCTAGCTAGGGCTGCATAATGAGGACCTGTCTCAAAAAAAAAGGGGGGGACTTTATTTATTTTAAATTATGTATATAGGTGTTTGGGGTGGAATGCTCACATAAGTGCAGTTGCCAGAAGAGGATGTCAGATCCCCTGGAGCTAGATTATAGGCTATTGTGAGATGAGGGTACTGAGAACCTAACTTGAGTCATCTACAAGAGCAGTATGTGCTCTTAACTGCTGAGCCATCTCTCCAGCCTAAGAAAGAAATTTATCAGAAACGTCTGGAGAGATTTTCCAAATTCAGTGTGTCCCCCTGATCAGAGCATAGAAAAACTTTGCTGAGGGAATTTGTGTTTTGAGAATGTCTGTATCTAATTCAAATCTGCCAGTTCCCCTCTGCCCTGTCATACTGTTGCTCTGAATTCTGTTGTCTGTCTTCACAAGAGACTCCTTCATCTCTGTGCTAGGTCCCTTTTGACATCCCAACTCATCTGACAACCAGGGATCACATGAAAGCTTGTGCCCAGAAAGGCTCGATTGGTACTTAACTGTGGAGCCTGAAGAACATTCTGGATGCAGATTTAGCAGCAGCTGCCTCTTCCTTGCTTTTCCCCCAGCAGTTTTCCAGAGCAGGCTACCAGTGGCTCAGGCGATGGAAGTGGACAGCAACAGCTCCTCTGGGAGCTTCATTCTGATGGGGATATCTGACCACCCGCAGCTGGAGATGCTCTTCTTCGCAGTCATCCTCTCCTCTTACCTACTGACGCTGCTTGGGAACTCAACTATCATCCTGCTTTCCCGTCTGGATGCCCGGCTCCACACACCCATGTACTTCTTCCTCAGCAACCTCTCTTCGTTGGACCTTGCCTTTACTACCAGCTCAGTGCCCCAAATGCTGAAAAATCTATGGGGGCCAGACAAGACCATCAGCTATGGTGGGTGTGTGACTCAACTCTATGTTTTCCTTTGGCTGGGGGCCACGGAGTGCATACTGCTCGTGGTGATGGCATTTGATCGCTATGTGGCCGTTTGCCGGCCCCTGCACTACATGACCGTCATGAATCCACGGCTCTGCTGGCTGCTGGCTGCTATCAGCTGGCTGGGTGGCTTGGGCAACTCTGTGATTCAGTCAACATTCACTCTGCAGCTCCCATTTTGTGGACACCGGAAGGTGGACAACTTCCTGTGTGAGGTACCCGCCATGATTAAACTGGCCTGTGGAGACACGAGCCTCAATGAGGCTGTGCTCAATGGTGTCTGCACTTTCTTCACTGCTGTCCCACTTAGCATCATCCTGATCTCCTACTGCTTCATCGCCCAGGCAGTGATGAAGATCCGCTCGGTGGAGGGACGACGGAAGGCCTTCAATACCTGCCTGTCCCATTTGGTGGTGGTCTTCCTCTTCTACGGCTCGGCTATCTATGGGTATCTGCTTCCAGCTAAGAGCAGTAATCAGGACCAGGGCAAATTCATTTCTCTCTTCTACTCTGTGGTCACACCCATGGTGAATCCGCTCATCTATACTCTAAGGAACAAAGAAGTGAAGGGGGCCCTGGGAAGGCTGCTGGGGAAGGGAAGAGAAGCCAGCTGAGGACAGAGCCGTCTTCTTTAGTCTCTTCCTTTGCCCTGCATCCTTTTTCCTCTGAGAAGCTCTGTCCTCAGCGAAGTCAAGGCATGGTCCTGACAATACTACACTTCTGGAAGATGGTTAGTGTTATTGAGACGTTCTGTATTTATTTACCAGAAATTTACCGTGAGCTACAGATAACAGGGTAGATATGGACTGTTTCGGGTCCAGGGGTTGTTGACCAGACCTACTTCATTGTCTCTGTCTCTGATGTCCATGTTTATTATAACATTTCTACTGAATTTTTTACTTCCTAAGGAAAGAAACATGAAGTTTCTTGGAAAATTTTACAATAATCCCATGAATTCAGACCCTGCGTTATCAACTTCAGATGAAAATAGAATTCATCTTTATATCTTAGCCATCCATCATCTTGATCCAATTCTCTGTCTAGTCTTAATACTACAGGCTAACTACTCATGCTTCCCACCTCCGTCACTCTTCTGTGTGTCCACATCCAAATTTGCCTTCTGCTTAATGTAATAATTAAAGAGAAAACTTAGGCAAGGCCATTTGCCTTTCAATGCTTACCCAAAATGCCTTGATTTGGCTTTAAATAATTCCAGCTCACAGCCAGAGCCATCGGGTTTCTACCAGTCTGGTCACTGGATTGTCCAATATGCCAAATTATCCAAGTTTAGGAGCCCAAGGGTAACCCATCCATAAAGCATGTCCTCTGTTTCGAGTTTCAGCCTTCTAGCACCTCTGTTCCAGAGACCCAGAGATTGGTTTAGGACAAAACTTACCTCAAGAAACTTGCGTATTGGAATCGTAACACCTATATGGTTCTTCCCATTACTAGAACGGCCAAAAGAGTTATCTGCCACCACAGTACACATACCCGCTGCCCAGATAGAAGCCAGGCTAATATGGGGCAATTGTTTAGCAGCTACATTACCAGGAAAAAGGGAAGTCGATAGGTTTTAGAAGTAGTTTCAAAGCATCTTCAGCTTTGTTTCCATATCTGAAACACAAACCTATTACAAAGTATATGCTCCATAAGTGCTTAGTGAATGAAATTATATTATTTGCTGTCAATCTCCTTTTTACGGTGAGAACTAAACTTTCCATGCAGACCATTTTCACATTTTCTGGCTTGGGGGGTCTTGTTCCTCAGATAGAATGGAACAGTGATACATTTCCCCTTCTACATTTTCAGAATTGCCCTTAAAAAACTAACAATATTATCCTGTCCTGAATTTTTTCTCTAGCTAAGATCAAAGCAACAACCTGATTTTTCAGTTCTTCCCATAGCAATAGTCAGTATGTTTCCAGAATGAGCCAACTAATATTATTTTGGTGATTTCATCAAACTGTATCATCTTGAATGCACAAAATATTGATCAGCACACTCCATCAGATCAAGTTCTCAGAGACAAGCTTACAGTGCCCAAGCTCCTAAAGCTGATCTAGAAAGCAGAACTCGGCTGACTCATGGGAGTAGTAATGCCAAGGAGATGAGGAGCTGTGTCCTCTGGTCAATTCATTTGAGTTTTGAAATAACTACAAGAAATATAGGGAGAAAACAGAGTCATTCTTTAAAGGTTTCGAAGTTCTGCAGAACTTCCTTCTGGAAAGTATGGGACACCTTAAAACTAACTTGGAGTTAGGAGAGTGGGAAGACCAGGAGTTGGGGGGAAAAACTTAACTGGTTATAATTGGGAAGTAAGGGCATCATGGGTGTCTGTTGTAAAGAGTTCCTAATGATTTTGTCCTTTTTTGGTTGTTGTTGTTGTTGTTTTGAGATAGGGTCTCACACTGTAGGTCAGGCTGGCCTTAAGATCATGGCAATCCTACTGCCTCGGCCTTCAAAGTGCATGGATTAGAGGTATGTTCCATGACGCCCAGTTGTTCTTTTCCCTTTAAAGATGGCTGAGAGTTGAATATGACCATGTCTCACTGTCCACAGTATGACATCATCAACAGTGGGGCTGAAGAGATGGCTCAGCAGTCAAGGAGTTGCTCTTCCAGAGGACCCGGGTTTGGTTTCCAGAACCCACATGGTGGCTCACAGCTGTCTTTAACCCCAGTCCCACCCAGGGGATTCAATGCCTTCTTCTGGCCTCCAAAGGCACCAGGCATAGATGGGGTGCACAGACATAAGTGCAGACAAAACACCCAAATACATAAAAAGTAGTTAATTAAATTAAAAAAGAAATTCTCAGCTGGGTGGTGGTGGATCACACCTTTAATCCCAGCATTCAGGAGGCAGAGGAAGGTGAATCTCTGGGTTCAAGGCCAGCCTGGTGTACAGAGTGAGTTCCAGGACAGCTAGGGCTACACAGAGAAACCCTGTCTCAAAAAACAGAGAGAGAGAGAGAGAGAGAGAGAGAGAGAGAGAGAGAGAGAGAGAAAGTCCCAAGAAAAAAATTGTTATAAAAAAGAAAATGATTGAAACTGGGTGTACAGCTCAGTAGTATAATAGAACACTTGCCTGGAACACATGAGGCTCTAGGTTCAACCCCTAGTTCTGCAATGAATATAAATAATAAATAAATAAATAAATAAATACATACATACATACATACATACATACATACATACTAAAAATTGGTAGCTGTCTTGAGGGCTAGAGTGTTTGATTGGCAGCCGTCAGATCCCTCCAATGCAGCCTCTGTGGCTGTTGCCAGGAATAGACTCCAACAACTGCCAGGTGGGGGTGAGTTGGTGGGAGGTTGTAAACATTATTCCAGCCGCCCTCGAAGATTCCGCAGCAACTACAACTCCAGCACCACCATTTCCAAAGAGAGTGAGGCAGCCTACTTAAGTCCATGTTTAGATGACCCCCCTCCTCAGGGACATCATAGCCGTCCCTGCTTGGGAGGAGCTCCTTTCAGACCACAGGGTCCCTGGAGCAGCCCCTGACTTAAGCTGCAGCTGTCTGTGGTCGTAACAGCGGGGTCATTCTAGCTGCAATGAAGTCTTCTCTGGGCACCTGAACCTCAACGGAAGTTTCCATGGACTATCCGAGACTGGACTGGAGGTTTCTGAGCATCTGGGAGGTGTTACTGTCAAGACAGTTGTGACGGTCATGTTGTTTGATGGGCAGCCGCCTCACGTTTTCATTTCAGGTATTTCCTGAGCAACTGGAGTATTCTCCGAAAGCATCGCACCTACGCCTACCTCTTGGCATGTCTTCCCTTCTTTCTCCTCCAGCATTTTCAGTTTCAGTTCTTATGTTAAGGTCCATTGGGAGTTGATTTTTCTGCAAGGTGAGAAGTAAGGACTTATTCTTATTCTTCTATGTCTGAACTCAGGATTTACTTAGCAACTGAGAGAGGCCATTTCCAATTAAGTAGATAAATCAGGAATGTACTTTAAGGTGGTCTAGAAATATATCCAGTCAAATTGCTTCCAGGAAAAAGATATAAAAGTATAGAAACACAGAACTTTGTTCTACTTGTACAATGGAATATTATGTGAGGACAGGTAAATTTAGACAGAATAGGAACCAGATACAGGTACAAAGTTTTCTTTTAGCATAATGAGAATGTCTTATAACTAGATACAGTGGTTATATAACAATGTAAATAACACTATAATTGCTCACTCTATACTGGTTAATTTTGTTATGTGAATTTTTACCTAAAATTTTCTATGTGTATCTATGCATTTGTACATGCTTTTGTAGGCCAAAGATCAGCTGTGGAGGTCATTTCTCAGGAGCTGTTCACCTGGTGTGTCGTCCCCCCCCCCCTGGTGTTGCACCCCTCTAATCCCCTTCTCCAATCCCTGTTGCTGGGGCAGAAAGTCAGGAATTATTTTTAAACACTCTCTCAGTAGACATCTTGATGTTTGTTTGTTACTTGCTTTTTAAACTTTTTTGGTTGTTCTTGTTTTGTTTTTCAGAGACAGAGTCTCACTATATAGCTCTGGCTGTCCTGGAACTCACTATGTAGACCAGGCTGGTCTCAAACTCACAGAGATCAGCCTGTTCCTTTCTCCTGAGTGCTGGGATTAAAGGCATATGCCACTATGCCTGGCTGCTTTTTAAACTTTTTAAAGATTTATTATTTTTAATTATATGTAGGTGTATGTGCCTGTATGTGAGTATGTACATATGAGTGCAGGAATGTGGGAGTGCAGGAGTTCAGATACCACTGGAGGCTAGAGGTGTTGGATCCCCTGGATGCACATGGCTTTGAGCTGCCTGAGACAGTGCTGGGAATACAATGCAATCCTCTAGAAGAACAGCAAATGTTCTTAACCACTCTCCAGCCCTCATTTTTTTTTTGTTTGTTTTTTGTTTTTTGGGGTTTTTTTTTTGTTGTTGTTGTTTGTTTGTTTTTGTTTTGTTTTGTTTTTTGTTTTGTTTTGTTTGTATACCTTGTTATTTTGAGGCAAGGTCTTTCATTGGCCTGGAAATTAGCACCTAGGCTAGGATAGGTGGTCAAGGCGTTCCAAAGATCCACCTGCCCTCCCTCCACCTCCCCAGCACTGGGTTATAACAGCTCACCACCTGCCCTCCCTCCACCTCCCCAGCACTGGGGTTACAACAGCTCACCACCACATCCAATTTTGTCACATGGATCCTCCTGCTTGTGTGGCAAGCACTATACTGACTGAGCTACCTCCCATCCTCAAGAAACAAAATTAATTAAATAGTTTTCTAGAGCATCCTGGCATATACCTATAATCCCAGCACTGGGGAAGCTGAGACAGGAGGATTATAAGTTGGGCTACCTTGTGAGATCTTAAAACAACAAAAAGTTTTCTATAAAAAAAACTTGAGTAAAAAATAAAAGGGGCTGGAGAGATGGCTCAGCTATTAAGAGCATTGGCTGCTCTTCCAGAGGACCTGGGTATTGCAGAATATTATTTTAAGAAATGTTACATTTGTTTATGCTGTAGAACATTTATTTAATGATGCAAAGATGTGTTGCATTCCTTTATGTTGCATTTGTTTAACTCTGTGAAGCTGTGTTACTGGCCTGTCAAAACACTTGATGGTCTAATAAAGAGCTGAAGGGCCAATAGTGAGGCAGGAGAAAGGATAAGTGGGGCTGGCAAGCAGAGAGAATAAACAGAAGGAGAAATCTGGGAGAAGAAACAAGAGAACAAGGAGAGGAGGATGCTAGGGGCCAGTCACCCAACTTCACAGACAGCCACAGAGTAAGAGTGAAAGTAAGATACACAAAAGTAAGAAAAGGAAAAAGCCCAGAAGCAAAAAGGTAGACAGGATAAGCTGGCTAGAAACAAGCCAAGCTAAGGCCAGACATTTATAATTAAGAATAAGCCTCCATGTGTGATTTATTTGGGAGCTGGTTGGCGGCCCCCGCAAAGAGCCAAAAGAGCTAAGAGTAAAAGAACAACCAACAACATTTTGGCGTTTCAACGTGGGTCTAGAGTAAAAGAAAATCCAAGGACACCTGGATTTGATCCCCATTACCCATGTGGCAGCTCACAACCATCTATAACTCCAGTTTCATGGGACTCCAACGTTCTCTTCTAGGTTTCATGCGCACCAGATGTGCACAGACATACATTCAGGCAAAACACCCATACACATAAAAATAAATTTAAAATAAAAGCTGTGGGAGAAAGGCAAAAAAATCATAGGAGAAATGCATTTTGAAAGGTTAAGCTGTTAATATGTGGGGAGAAAGTCTAATGTCTTCAAGCATATAAAGAAGTTTGTGAAAAAGGTATTGTTGATCTTCAATAATAGAATTAAATATGAGTTTCTCTCATATCCTGTACCTGTGGAACTGAAGAAAGTGTAATAGATGCTCTCCTGGTTTATGACTCCCCTTGATCCCATATGTTCCGTTCATTACTAAATTATTGTGGAGACGATCAATGCCCTTGCATATCGTAGACGGTGTCAGGTTGTCAGCCTTTACCCCACACCCTGAAGACAGTCCCTGCAATGGGCAGACTACTTTGTTTAAGCATTCGCTGAGTCAGTGCGAGAGTTAGACCAAGAGAGTAGGAAAAACCCTAGAGGTGAGGTCAGAGAAGTCAGTCCAGGCTCTACTCTGCAATGATGGTTTCAAGGCGTGTTCGTTCAGTGCCTGGATCCAGCTTCCCATCTTCCCACAGACGGGTCCTAAGAGGGAGGGCCTCCCGGCCATTGTGAGGCCTGACCTGAAGCCCTCCACATCGCGAACAAGGGGGCGGAGGACTCACTCGAGCCCCTCGACCTTCTGTTCCCCCCAAATTCTCTCAACCAAGTGATACAGTCAACTCTCTGGGCACTAGGCAGGACATTGCGCATGCTCCTGGATTAGCCACTGGACTACGACTCCCGGGAGGCACTGCGACTGATTGATAAATCAAGTATCCAA
>CABHPQ010158426.1:0-19332 GCA_902168405.1 Peromyscus aztecus | reverse complement strand
TGGCAGAAAGTGGGGGTGGATCCACCAGATCTAAACCTTCTAACACTTAGCACAAACCTCTGCTGAACCCTGGGACAATCTGGTTTATCTTTCGGTCTCTTTGTTTTTGTTTAAAACTGTACCCCATGCGTTTCCTGTTTCCAGTCGGGATAGAAATGGGACCCGTTGAACGATTATTCCCACATCGTGGGTCACCAGGAAGTGTCGACGCAGTTTACCGAGAAGCTGGTTTGCACAGGCATGCGTGCTTTTTTTTTTTTTTAAATTCTAACAAAGGCTCTACCCAAGATAAGCAGAAGCTAAGAATACTGGTGGTTTTGAGAGCCCACTGGGACCACATCTGGCAGCCTCCTTTCCTCTCCTAAGTCGGGAAGCCTGTTGTCTGACATTCTTTACATTTCATTAGCAGGGTCGGGAAGAGTCTGTAGGGAAGGTGTACAGGCCTCAGGCTGTGTACACCAAAGGCAGTCAGTCTCTTGGCCCTGTCACTGTGAGCTGTGGGCATGGAGGGAGAGGGAAGAGGCATGCACATGCCTAACTTTCGGGACTCTTACAATAGGGTCACAATTCAACTAGCCAGGAAAGATTTATTGAAAACAAGCATTTGCGGGATCTTATGTGACATGCTGTCACAAATAAACCAGCAGAGCTTATGTCCTGTGAGCCACGGCCCCTGGCAAATGCTTTCGCAGCATTTAAACCACAGCCACTGTGAGAGGCAAACACAACACCCAGTTTCTGGGTTTTGTCTTCAGAGGGGAAACTTAAGGATCTTAGGAAGTGTCACTGAGGTCATGAGACTTATAAGTACACTTGTTGGGCTTTAAGCTTTGAACTCAAGGGTAGGTATGCTGAAGCGATCATTGCCCTGTATTTTGGCTCGTGGGAGGATAACAAAATATCAAGCCCTCAGGAATGAAGCATATTTGGTACCCATTTAATGATACCAGGAAAGGAGTGGCCAAGACTCTAGCATCTCTTCCCACCAAGTGCTACACACTTGTGGAGAAGCCAGGCCCCCAGTGAACAAACCTGTTGTTTTGGAGGAAGGGGGTTCCAGACAGAAGAGTATAACTACATGACCTTAGGAATTTTTATCTAATGTAACATCTTCAAAGATGAGGGCAACTTTTAAAGAGTCATTCCTCACCCCCTTCAAGCCTTTCACTTGGAGTTTTGAAAGTCAAAAGTTAGGAAATAGCCATTTCTTTTCTACTTCCAATAGTAATCCCTCCCCTCACTTCCCTCCCTTCTCCTCTCCCTTCCCTTCCCCTGCCCTCCCCTCCCTTCCCCTATTCTCCCCTTCCTTTCCCTCTCCCCCGCCCCTTCCCTTCCCCTTCTTTCCCCTCCCCTTCCCTTCCCCTCCTCTGTCTTCTCTCCCCTCCCTTCCTCTCCCGTCTTCTCTCCTCTTTTCTCCTCTCCCACCCCTACTCAATCCCTCTCCTCCCCATCCACTCCCCTTCCCCTCTCCCTTGACTTCTCCCTTTCCCCCTATCTGGCTAAGAGTGTAAAGCAGCCGGGGTAGAAGGTGAAAGATAAAATTCCAAGGATAATATGTTGGTTAGTATTTCAAAATTATTATTGCAACAGGATGGAAGGCAATGTTTATCCTTCTCCCCAAATGCCTTGGGCAGAGATCACATGGTACAGAGGTTAGCTGTGGCTCTAATGGAGATTGCTGAGGATACCTGGAGAAGTCCCATCAAGCCCTCTCAGTGGGAAATGGATCCGTTGTTCAGGATCTAAGTTCACTTAAATTTCTTCTTAGAAGTTTGTTTTGAATAAAGATTAGATCAAGCTGGGCATTTATGACCTAGGATGAAAATTTCTTCCTGGCAAGTGCACCGTAGTTTCCCAGATACTTGCTGGGAATGTTCTTTACTTTCTTTCTTTCCTTCAGAATCCATCTTAAGTTGACGTTATAGTTCCAGATATTCACTGATCATTCCAGCCAATGTTGCTCACCGTATTTCCCATCACCCACAGCACTTATATTTTAGCAACTGGTTGACTTTCAGTTCAGAAGCCTCTTTAATACGCCCAAGTTTTATTTTCTCTTCCAAGTCAGTAAAGTGTACAGTTCATTGTTGTTGTTTTTGTCTCCTCTAAAAACATCATCTTACAGGGGATGAGAATCACTTCATTTTGTGAGGAGACAATTTCTTCTCTGGTACTCCATTATTATTCAAACGCTGATGCAATTATTTCTTAAGATGGTGTTGCACCAGAGACAAGTATTATGTATTTGAGATCAAGTCACACCCAGCTGCAGCTGAAAAAGGTTAAGGCTGTTGTCCTCACAAGGGGAAGGAACACATGCGTTAGACTGGTCCTGATGCTTCGTGACAGAGGGATGGAGTATACTCCTAGCTATGACTTTGAAGGGAAGGTTGGGATACCTAGGGCTTTTGTTGGGGCAGAGATTGAGAATTTTAGACATGAAATGTGTTTAAAAAAAACAACAACAAAAAACAAAAAGCAAAAAAACAGTGTCTGTCATGTGTTCTCTACTGAATGTTGTCTGTAGGTGATATGTAGAGATTCCCTGGGGTTTCCAACCATAGCTCTATCAAGGAGCCTCTGGGTCTTGGTGTGCTGTCAGTAGGAAAGCAGAGTTTCCTTTCCCTACACTTTCTAGAGTAGCCACAAGGTTTACAGTCTTTCTGTTAACCCTTTGTGTAAGGTTCTATTTGAAATAAAGTTTTGTTTTTCCTGCTGAAAGAATACGGAGGTGGAAAGGAACACTGTTTTGATTTCTGTATTTTCAGTGGCTATTTCCCCCTATTAATTATTTTGAAATTTGTAACTATCTCAGCTAAGCTATTGGAAAAGCATTTATCCACTTGGAGATGATTCCCAGGGATATCCACTGTGTGATGGAGAAAACCCCCGGGACAGGCCTCCAAGCTGAAGGTGACACCCAGCAAAAGCGGGCAGAATTTAGGTCCTGGAGACCATGGGCTACAGCCTGGCTGCTTATTCTAACACTAAAGTTTGTTATGAAGATGCTATTTATATATGTCTACGTCTCCATATATACATATTTTTGTATATCTCTTTGTATTTATGTTTCTCATCTCCAAATGTAAGTTCTTCTTGAATTAAATTATGAACCTTATTACTTTCAAACTTTAGATACTTAAAGTGGGGAGTGGAGAAGAGAATCCAAAAGAAAAGACAAGGAAACACCAAGGACAGCCATAAAAATTAACATCACCTCTCCTACATCCTCTCCTTAACAACCACCTCACCCCAGAGCTGGATGTGGCTTTGGCCTATTTTATTAAGGATGATATTTCCAAGACTCATCACACAAAATTTGATAGTGTCCCAAAAATCTATTATAGCCCACCTATCATGCCAAACTGGGCCCCAGAATTCTGATTTTTTGGATTATTTTCAGGAATTCAATGGGGGTGTTGTGCAATTTCATTTCAGATTCTGTTTCCCAGGCTGCTTCCAAAAAAAAAAAAAATGACCTGTGGGCTATAATTTAATTTTTTTAATGCTTTGGGAAAGATCTCCCTAGCTCCTTTCAGGAAGTGAAAACAAAACAGAAAGGTATTTCGCAGCTGTAGCAACAGCCGCAATGGCGGCGGATCAGTCACTGCTGCCCCAGCTGCTGCCATGCTTCGTAAAACCATCCCAAATGGGCTGAGCACATTTAGCAGAGTGATCAATTCTCTGCTGCCACACCACTTCTATTTATAATCTTGGCGGAGCTTCAGATTTCAAGGGTTTTCAAAGATGGAGGAACTGTGCGGCCTGAGGTGATTTTAGCTCACATCTTCTCAGAGTCTGGATTCAAAGGAGCAGGAGTTTCCAGTCTCTGATGCTTCTGAGCAATGCTGCTCACATCCTGCTCACAGCGAGGCTTTAATACTGGCAAGGAAGAGACTCCCCCCCCCCCACACCAAGGAATCTTTACGTTTATAAGGCATTTATAAGACAGAGATATATTTCCTATGTTTTTAGGTTTATCTGCCAAGAATAACTTTAAATCACCCGGCTGCTTATCTCACACATCTCTCTCTGTCTTGACTCAAATTATTCATTTCCAATATTGGCCTCTCTGTTAATTAAATGGTGTGTCTATGGGGGCATTTCCACTTGAATGATAATTAATGTGTTTTTTTCCCAGTCCAGCTGCCCATGAACTCTAGTAGATAAATTGTTTTGTGTATAGCACATATTCCAAAGCTAGGCTTAGGTAATATTTCCTGTTGAAATTAAAAAAAAAAAAAAAAGATAAACCTGTGTCATCTAAAGTGTGTGTCCTCTTTCTATAATTTGGATATGTGTGTGAGGAGACAAAGAAAAAAATATTTCCCCAATTCAAAAATAAGAGCCATGAAACATGGGTAACCATAGCAGAGGCCTTATTGACCTTGTGGTTGATGTCCATGGTATTCTTGCCTGTGTCTCCTAGTAGCTTATAAGGCCTGTACTTCCTGAGGCAGTACGTATAAATGTATAAATTAAGATTAGATTGTTTAAAATATTTCTGCTTCTGGAAACATGCTGAAATGTGACAAATGTACTTGCTAATACATAAAATCTTAAATTAATATACTACTAATATTTTCTGAGAGGCTAAAGAGCATTAAGCCTTGAGCCATGGAATGTGACATGTATTCAAACCCTTATTTCACAGGCAGGCAGTTGTGAGACCTTAGGTGAGCCCTTCACCTCTTTGTGCCTGATTTTTCTCATTTATAAAGTGGGATTAATAACATTACTGATGCTGGCTGTGATGGCATACACCTTTAATCCCAGCAGAGAGGCACAGACAGACAGATCTCTGTGAGTTTGAGGCCAGCCTGGTCTAAATAGTGAGTTCCAAGTCGGCCAGGGCTATGTAGAGAGACCTTGTCTCAAACAAACAAACAAACAAACACAAAAAAAACCAAAAAACCAAAACAACAACAACAACAACAAAAAAGAACTTTATTGATGTGAACAAATGTATGTCATATACTGGTTCCTATATCAATTATTATTAATCTTTTCTTTTTTTTTTTTTTTTTTTTGGTTTTTCGAGACAGGGCTTCTCTGTGTAGCTTTGCGCCTTTCCTGGAGCTCACTTGGTAGCCCAGGCTGGCCTCGAACTCACAGACATCCGCCTGTCTCTGCCTCCCGAGTGCTGGGATTAAAGGCGTGCGCCACCAACGCCCGGCTATTAATCTTTTCAAAAGACAATATTTTAACATTTCATCAGAAGCCTGTGTAGTCTTATATCATTTTCTTAATTAATTGACAAGTCTCTAGAAGTGCCGTTCGGGCTCTAGAATACTATAATATCAACAGATGGGTAATGTGAACAACCATGTATTTATAGCTGTAATGAACACAATTTCAAAGCGAGGAGCTTTAAATCTAAATGACGAGACAGGAGAGAGTAGCCTATCTTTGAAAGCAGCTGAGGATCTAAAAGTTGGTTCTTCTCCACAACCCCGGGAAGAGGAGGACGCGCCTGCGCTGACACTCCTGTTTGGAACATCTTCCCTATAGCAACCTTCCTATTCCACTTTCCAATTTAGATGATGCTTCCCCTCATCCTGAGCAAAAATGCTATAAAGACTCTATACTGAGTGGAAAGAAATGTGGCCTTTTGATACCCTCTCCCCATTCAGAACGATGAGATTAAATCCTAACGGGGTCACCCCACGTTTGTGTGTGTAGTGGTATTGTGTTCCCCAAAATATTGTGTACCCTAATAAACTTATCTGGGGTCAGAGAACAGAACAGCCACTAGATATAGAGGCCAGGAAATTGTGGCACACACGCCTTTAATCCTATCACTTGGGAGACAGAGATCCATTTGGATCTCTGAGTTTAAAGCCACACTGGAAACAGCCAGGCGTGGTGACTCACGCCTTAAATCCCAGGAAGTGAGCCTTTAATTCCAGGAAGTGATGGCAGAAAGCAGAAAGGTATATAAGGCGTGAGGACAAGGAACTAGAGCTGGTTAAGCTTTCAGGCTTTCGAGCAGCACAGTTCAGCTGAGATCCATTTGGATGAGGACTCAGAAGCTTCCAGTCTGAGGAAACAGGATCAGCTGAGGAACTGGTGAGGTGAGGAAGCTGTGGCTTGTTCTGCTTCTCTGATCTTCCAGCATTCACCCCAATACCTAGCTGCAGGTTTGTTTTTGTTAATAAGACCTTTTAAGATTTGTGCAATATGTGTGTTTACAGATCTTTAACCTGGGGTGGTGTGAATAACAATGGAGCAGGAGTGGGAGAGTTTCCAGATCAAAACTTTAGCATGTTTTCATGGTAAGTATCCATAAAGGAAGTCAATATTCTGATAAAAGTTTTTGTGAGAAACAGGTCACCTGGGATTTCTTTTGGAAAGAATTGTCTTAGAGCTTTAGAAATGTTATCATAATGGTCGAGATCTCAAAGCTTACAAGTTTTAAGAATCTGTAGTGACTGGATGTTCCTGAAATACTTCCGAATTTTAAGCACGGTTGAGTATCTTATGCTATCAAATCATCTTTGCAACTTTAATCCCCATTCTCCCATTAAGTCTGGGGAGGTGAACTCCAGAGACATACCTTCTAAGCGGCAAAGCTGAGGCTCAGACCCAGGTAGTGGAAGCTAAGCCCATAGACCCACAAGTTAAGTCTTAACTAGTGCATTTTCTTCTGTGACTTCTCACATGCCAAAACACAAGCATCAACAGGTCTCTATGGAGTCTCACTAAGTTATTTCTAAGTAGTAAAAAGCATAATCACCCTGCGAAAGATTCCCATCAGTATTAACAACACTGACAATTGACTACAATGTCAAATAGCAAACATTACAACCTTGGGGAGTGATAGTCTCCAGTCTCCTCCTCCAATGACTGAGATGAACTTTCTTCTGTTGGAGAAGTGAATTCATTGTTGCATTGATGGTGGGCTCCGTGGGAACACTGGGAAGAACTCGACAGTCAAACCTCTGTGGATGCTGAGCATTGCAGGGCTCTGGTATTTGAAATGAGTACCATAGTCTGCTCAATAATTAAAGCAATTCATCTTCAGGTGCATCTAGTCCATTGTGCTGCTTCAACATGAAATTCTAGGGGGATGGAGATGTCTGTAGAGAATATCTGTTGTGTCAACACCAATATGCAAAGTAACCTGGTGACCTTTTGAGCTGTATCGAGCATGTGGCTATTAAAAAACCCGATGCTAAACTCATGACAGGACATCCGGTTGGAAAAGGCTCAGAAACCAGTGACCAAGTCACTCATGGAAGACTTGCTGCCACTTTGTGGGACACTCACTGCAGATGAGGGTGTGCAAGTCTTTATCTTGCCCCCAAAGATAAATTAAGAAACAAATATGAATCATTAGTCACTGCGAAGGCTAAAGAATTCTGCAATAGTACAGCATGCATTCTGAGCACAGGTTTGTTCTGTCCATTTGGTGGAGAGGCAGTGTGTAGCTGCTGGGCAACTGAAATGAAGTGAGTTTTCACTGAGGAGGTCCTCAAAGAATGAAATCTAAATGTGATTTTAAGGTTCAGTATAGAAAAAGAATATAAAATAATGGTTTGTATTGATTATGTGTTTAAATGATTGTATTTTAAACATATTGGCTAATATGCCATTATTAATTTTTTTCTGAGTTTTTTTGACTTTCAGTGTGACTACCATAACATTTATACCGAATATATGGCTCTTACTGTACATTTGCTGAACAGTGTTGTACGTGGCACCAATAGCAGATGAGATACAAGGTCAGACTTGACCTTCCTTTCAATGTGAGAGACTCTAAGAGGCAGATGGATATATGGGTGGGATCATTATATGTCTCAGTTTTGATTCATTTTGCATTTTATTATTTTTCTATTATCTTTATTATATCCTTTCCTCCATGTTTTTGGGGTTTGTCCATCCTCAGTTATCTACGGAAGGCTCTGATATGTACCATATTTTCATGTTTATTTAGTGATATTAAGTAGTGAGACATTGAGGGTTTCTACTCTCATTTCCATGAGATTCCCCTTTGGTATTTCTTATTATGGAACATTTTCCTCTACTTAAAAGTGAAAAAAAAAATAGATCTGTGGTTACTTAGGTGAGGCACAGAAAAAAACAAACAAACAAACAACCCCCCCCACAAACTCATACACACACACACACACACACACACACACACACACACACGCACACGCATGCATTCACACGCACACATACACACACACACACATTGAATAGAGGTTGTTATAGGAATAGATATTATTTTTGTCATGGCTATATGTGTTAATCTTAACTCTGACAGATTATTTATTATATGGTAGGCATGGAAAAGATATTGTTGAGCAAAAAAGCGGGAAAGTAAAACTGCTACATTTGTCCTTGAACTAGAGGGCTACTAGAAAAGGGATTGTTACCATTCAGATTTCTAAAAGGAACATGCCTTCCTTTTGGCATGCCTTCCCTAAATTTGAAGCATTCCCTTCTGAACACATAAAACGGTTTATCTACGGTTGCCATGGTTGCTTTGGGGGTCGTCATGCTGCCTGAGTTTTGATACTCTCTTACTGTAATATGCTTTTCAGGGATGCTTACAGGTTACTTCGATGTGGAAAGGACCAAGCAAAATGTAAGGTGTCTCCAAACCTATAGATTCTGTGATCCCCTAACCCCCTGAATATTGGTGTTTTTTATTTTCTCCACCCGACTGATTCATCAGAAGTAAGTACAGACAGAGCTTGGGAAAGCTGACAAGTGACTACTTTCTTAAATGTCTTCCCTGGCAATAGTGCACTGACACTCCGCTAAGTACCGAGGGGCTTTCTTAACAGGCCTGAGCATTGCAAACATGGCACCAGCAGGTCTTGCCTTCCCTCCATCCCTCTCCCTGCTAAACCATCGGATTAAACTCCTAAAGCTAGCCACCAAGGTCTATTCCCTTATTTGGCACTTCCTTATGCTTGACTAAAACTCCAAGGTCCAGTAATCAAAATTCATTATTTGGCTACACTGGTTAACCTGTCCAATCAGGACTTACCAACTCACCCTAGCACAGACTTTCCATTTTCTCCTTTAAGACCCACTCCCACAGAAACACCTGCTGTTGTCTTTGTCTGATCCAAAGGCAGGCCACCTCCCCCGCCCCACCCTACCTCTTCTTGTCCCTCCGGGGTAATACATCTCCTTTGTGCTTTGAAATTGGTGTCTGAGTGTGTTCTGTGCTGACTCCAAGTTCCCTTCAAGTACAGCATGCAGGTATCACAGATACTATTTCCCCAAGATTTCATGGCTTCAATAAGCCAAAGAACTTCCTTTGAGACCACTGTATATTTTATGATGAAAGTCAAAATTTGATC
The DNA here is from genome assembly GCA_902168405.1 of Peromyscus aztecus. Taxonomy (NCBI): domain Eukaryota; kingdom Metazoa; phylum Chordata; class Mammalia; order Rodentia; family Cricetidae; genus Peromyscus; species Peromyscus aztecus. Next base: position 10,012 of record CABHPQ010158426.1, on the reverse strand, counting down.
CATTTGTATCTTAAAAAGTATGAGGTCATTCTATTAGGCATGATAAATTTAATTCAATAGTTATATACATTTCGATTGACTTTGAAAACTATAAATTTATAAACACAAGTTCCATTTGCTTTTGGGATACCATCTTACAAGGACTCCAATTTACAGTAAGGCTCATTAAGGAAGGGAATGGCTCAGTTGCCTTTAGCCTACTGGCTATGGGTGGGTTAGGACTTCTGTTGGTCTTTTCTGTGTCGAACACACAGATTGCAAGCCCAGCGCCACTTTGAGATCTTTGGCAGCAGTTAACTCTGCAGCTCACACATGATTGAGCCTGTATGATAATGAGTATTCAAAGACGGGTAATGCCTGGGGGGTGTTCACCAACCTAAGACAGAGTACCTGTGTGGCCTGGGCAGGTGTCTCCATGATGGGTAAGGTGACCTGCTGATGTCTTATGCAACCTAAGTCAGAAGCTCATTTATTAGTAAAAGGGGGACTTGTAGGGCCCTGGCCCCCATTTTGGGTAACTGTTGCCTTGCTTGCTGACCTTGACCTTGATGTCCTCCCTATGCTAATTCCCTGCCAGGTTCCACCTTCCTGAATGCTTAAGGGAAGTTCCTTGTCTGTGTATCCTGCACAATGGGCATTAACAGCTTAGATGCAAGATTGTAAAACATCAGTAGTGAACTTCTGCCCTCTGGGGTTCTCCCATTGTGCTGTAATCCTGTATTTAAGACCTCCTCCCTTCTTCAATAAACGGCATTTGGGATTAAAAAAAAAAAAAAGAAAAAAAGAAAAGAAACTGAAGCCACCTGGAGACAGTGCTTACCTTCCTAAAACTTCTCAAACAAGGCTGTTAAAAGCCACACACTAGGGGCTGGAGAGGTGACCCAACAGTTAGAAGTACCTGTTGCTTTGCCTGAGGATCTCAGTTTGGTTCCCAGAACTCACACTAGGTGGCTCACAACTGCCTGTGATTCCAGTTCCCTGTGATCTGATGCTCCACCTTCTGGTCTCTGTAGGTACCTACACACAGACGCACAGACACACAGACATACACACACACATACACACACACACACACACACACACACACACACACTCACATATGCGGAAAAAAAATAAAAAAATTAAAAAAAGACAAAGAACCACAACAAACTATGCTCATTTGGGGCCTGGAATATTTGTGGTTATAAATTTTACTTTATTAGAACACTTATCTAATCCCTAAATGTAAACAAGGCACTTCAGAAAACCACCTTACAATTTAATTTGCAAAAGGAATTCTTGGAGAAAAATAAATAAATAAGTTTATATTTTTAAATCCAATTAATCTTTAAACCTTGTTCCAAATGACATCCTTTGAGAAATATACCTTAGAAAGCCACAGGACCATACATACAGCCACTGTGAAGACATCCAAACACAGCTCTCTTAGGGAGGCTGCATCCATGTTTTGGGTGTCTTTTTCCTCTATGTCTTCGTCTAAATACTTAATAAATACTTTGCTTCACGCTGACCTTCTGTGATGCAGCCAAGGGCCCTGCTTTATCTGGACGGAGGTCCTGAGGGGGGTGCTGGACTGCATCTCCTTGCCATTGCTGACAATGACATACGTCAAGCCTTTCTTGCCATGGTACCCACTGTCGTCTGCCAGGGGTAAGCTTTCTCTGCTGACTCTCCTTTCAGGTTTTAGATCAAAGGTCATCTCCCTGGCCAGTCCTCTCCACACAAGTGGTCTAAGATTCCTCTGTAACATCCCCACCAATGACTATCCGCCAGGCCGGTTACCTGCCCAGAACCTGTGAGCTACGATCTTGTTCTCCCACACACTGCTTTACTGTCTGTCACTCATGCTTGATGTAATCTCCGTATCTCTTCTATTCTGAGCCCCTGTACCAAGCATGGTTTTGGATGAGAGGGCTAGTCAAGCCACACCCACCTGTGGCAGCTTCTCTCTTATAACCACCTTAAAGAAAATGGCAGGCCCCCTCCCAAGAGCCCATCTCTAACTCCTCACATGCTTAGATTCCAGGAGAATGGAGGTGGTGCCATTCTTACTTCCCCAAGGCAGTCTTTAGGCACAGGACACCAGACTCCAGGCACCAGAGGGTTAATGGTATAGTGGGTTAACTTGAGTAGATGAACTCTCTCTGACACCTCACCCACAGTCTAGAGAAGCATAGTCCTTCTCTGGAATGCAGGCCCGTGCTGTGGACTATGTATCAGTTATGTGGTCTGAAAACCTTCCCTTCCTCTAAGACCTCTAAGAAAGGACACCACTCAGCTTCAGAGACCTGAACCCTCTTCAGAGCCCTGCCATACTGCTATCTGTCTGTCCATGAAGTTAATAACTCTTTCAATAAATCTCTTACTCAAGAGGAAAAAAAAAGTATGAGGTCTGGCAAGATGGCTCAGCAGGTCAAGGAAGGCTCTTGCTGCCAATCTTGATGGCCTAAGTGCAGCCTCTGGAAATTATACAATGAAGGGAGAAAGTCGACTTCCACAAGTTGGTCTCTGACCTCCGCTTGTATGCTGTGGCATGTACATGTACAAGAGCCTACACACATGCACACAGACAAATGTATTTGATTGAAAAGTTTAAAGATTTAAAAAAGAGAGGTGTATATTTAGAGCAAAGTGGACATATGCAAATGGAAAAACATTTTATTTCTTCTAATCATTAAGCACAGTGGTAAATTTAAGAAGACGATTAAATGTACAGTTTTGTAGTTGTAAGACTGCTCGTTGAGAGCTTATACTTTTACAAGTTCATGCAGTTTGTACATATATACAAATATGTATATATGTGATATGTGTGTATATATATGCATACACACACACATACACACACACACACACACACACACACACACACATATATGGGAAAAAAAATGCAAGTTCCACACTGAGCTTCAAGTTTATCTGCTTTGATTACAGAACAACATCTTGAGATCTTTGACTCATTTTTCTCCTACAGTGAAGAAGATGGTTCCTGCGTCATAAGACTCTATGTGTTGATAAAAGTCTTTCTTGTAGAGTTTCAGCAAGGCAATGTGTCAGACACAGGTATCTTAATTTCCTTTTAGCCTCTAAATGTGTTTAAATTCCTGCAGTGGAAATCAGTAAATAGGAGTGAGGAACATGGACCCCCACATTCTGAATGAGCACATTGAGCAAAGTGAAGACGTAGAGCAAAGGCGCAGACCATCACCAATGCTGTCCCACAGTGAACTCCATTAGCACCCCTATTGCTCTTCCCGCTGAGATGGGGTGACATCGCTATCATCACCCACTTACGAAAACATTCTAAAAAAGAACATCCTGAATCCCTCAAAGCAACTGTACATCAGCATCCCTGATACCAGATGAGTGGCTGCACTAGCCCTGCTGTTCTCTGTGCGCTTCCACATGCATGTATGTGTATAAACCAATAGGATGGTGGCACCCTGCAGCTGTTGGCTCCTGGAAATCAAAAGTGGGTTTGTAGATATATGTGTACTAGCGCACAACTGATAGAAACATGATGGGTCAAAGGAAAGACTGTTAAAACAGAAGCCTCCAGGAATGAAGTTTGCTGTGTGGTCCACTAGACTCAACTGAAATGATTGATCGTGCCTTCCGAGAACAAGACAACAGAAAATGACAAGAAAATCCTACCAGGAGCGTTCTCGTGAGCACTGCAAGTCCGTTCCATACCCTAGCTGGTAGTCCCTTCAAGTCACTGCTCACATTTTCAGAAGAGCCAGCTAGCTAGTTAAAAAAAAAAAAAAAAAAAAAAGGCGGCAGGAATGGGACTTTGTCAGTGGGAAAACAGGAAAGTTAATAGAATGACGTAGTAAGAAACAAAGCCTCACCCTCCCCACATCAAGGTCTCAGTCTGAAGTCAGAAACTAAACAAAGGGCATCCTTTGGGAGTAACAAAAAAATAAAGTTCCTATTTTTCCCTCTTCATAATGGAGTAATATCTTCTCAGGGGAAAAAAAAGAAACCCACAAAGTAATGCTGTTTACATGTTTAATGTCTAAAAAAAAAAAAAGACTGGCAGTAGATGATGGGACAATGGACAAAGAACAGACCAAGGCTTTCTTCCCTCCCTGGTCTTCCACCTTCAAGTTTCCCAGAGGGAAGAATGTAGATGTGAAACAGAGCGAGAAGATGGAGTTCTTGAAAGCCATGTCCCAGCTCTCAGAGCTGGATCCCAGGAGGATGCTGGGCAGCCCCTGATGCCTGGGTTTCTGGAAGTCATCCAGAAACTGCCAGGACCAGCAAATCTCTTCTTAAGCCAAATAATTTCACTGGCAAAGATCCTGACAAGAAATTGCACCTTGACTTGGGGTCAGAATGGATGTCACAGATGAATTGTCTGAGCATGGATGCATCGGCTTGCCCACTCCCCTTCCTGAGGGAGGCTGCCTTTGTAGTCTTGGCTGCCATCATGGACCAAGGCTGCCTCTTTCACTTCACTAAAACAGTCTCCTCACAGACCTACCTGTTCATTCTTAATGGTGGCACTATGTTGTACCTTATGCTACTGTGGTGGTTTGACTAAGAAATGTCTCCCATCCCTAATGTATTTGAATACTTGGTCCCCTAGTGGTAGTAATGTTTAGGAAGATTAAGAAACTTTCAAGGGCACAGCCTTGATAGAGGAAGCATACTACTGAGGTGGGATTTGCGAACTGATAACCTTGTCTCATCTCCAGGTCCACTATGTTTCCAATGTGTAGTTGAACTCTGATCTCTAAGGTTCCTGTTTCTGCTGCCATGCCTCTGCTAGATGTCTAGCCCTGGAACCCTAAGCCGAAACTCTTACTTAAGTTGCTGTTGGCCATGATATTTTATCACAGTAATAAACAGGTAGCAAAAATACACTTGTAATCTACAGATTTGGTCTGCTTTGGAAATGTTATTCTAGGAAGGAAAAGACCAAGAGAAATCAGTGTGGGACTACTTCTCTACACAGCCCAGATCCTCCAAATAGCCACAGAGAAGCACAGCTCTTCATTGGCCTTGCTCATCAAACCCCTTGTTGAAAAATAAAATCACCTGGGCTTCCACCGTGTCTGTTATTCAAGTATTAACAATGTTACTTCACCTCCATCAAAACCTAGCAATTGAAACTGGCAAATTATTATTCCTCATAACTTGAGGGTTGAAGTCCGTATCTACGATGATGGAAGGACCGAGTTTCGTTTCTGAGAGGGAAGTTAAGGGTACAGCATGGAACAAGACAAGCAGCTCTGGCCTTGGAGACTGACTAGCCTGGGCATGAAGACTGAACTGGCTCCACCTGGGCTACTACTTAGCTTTGGACAAGTTGCTTTCTGGCCCAACTCCTGGAATGTTCTTTTCTCCCTTTGTAAAGTATATCTAACCCCACCCATGTCGTAGGGTAAAATTTGAATAAATAATTCTCCTTGGACAGGGCTTGCACACAATAACTGGTTGAGAAATGATGTTTACATTTATATTATTAATTTGGAAGGGATAAAATTAAGGGTTAAAATGTGGAGATTTAAATGTCAACATGAGTTTTTGGGACTGTGAAAGTATGGGATCACTTTACACGTTTTCCTTCTTTGACTTAACCAACAAGCATGATCAATGAAGTTCATGATACTGATTCTCTAGACCTAACTAGGACACCAGCAATGACACTCCAGTGTAGGGCAAGCTTCTGATCAGGGGTTTCAGAGATCGTGATGCTGGCTGAGTCCATCCCTTCAGACTAGCTGGGACACTTTCAGCTCAGTGCTGTTTGCTCTTTCCTATCCGGCTACAACCAGAGGACAAGATTAGGAAGGTGCCTTTGTGCTCTAGAGTACTATGAGTCTATGCAAACCACAAAGAGTGCAAACATCCACTTCCACACTTCCTGCCAAGACCCTGCAGTGCCTGGGCGGAAGGAAGAATGTGGACTTTGGTTTCACATGAAGAAAATTATCCCCCGAGTATTTATTTCCTCGGCCCATGGGAAGAAGGGGAGAAGGGGCTGCAGTGTTCCTCTGACGTTTCCGGTTTTTAGGATCATGCACAGCCACACAGCTGTCGCTGTAAGCACTTGGTCCGAGACCAGCCTCCACACTGGACTCAGTCTGGCTAAGCTTGGTTCTGCCTGCTCTGTCAAGTGGGCGCCTGCTCTTCCGTTTCACTGGACTGATAAATTATGAATATTTTCCTTAGCTATTTAATAGTCATTTCCTCTCATTTTCCCTGGGCACCAGAGGCAATCTTATACATGAAGGCATGTGTGTGTGTGTGTGTGTGTGTGTGTGTGTGTGTACACACACCCTTAAAATTGTTTTCTTCCCTAATATCAAATACTTCTCATCATGGTGCTCTGCAGTTTTCAATTGACCCACGTGATTACTTGATCAGTGTTGTCTCTGTCACCAACCTATAAACCCCGTGAAAAGCCACCCTACCAATGGGATCTTCCGCAATACCTTTATTCAAATTTGAACCCTTCTTCTTCCCAGCACGTGCCTACTCTGTATACTCCTGGAACTTGGCATGTCTCCACCCTGTTATTGCTCTGTAATACTTGCCACATCAAATATACACTATTAGTTAAATGTTGCCTGGGTTTCTCCCTCATGGCCCCCAGATATGCTAGGATTCTAAGCTTCATGAAGGCAGCCATTATCCTCCTTTGTGCTCCGGACCTAGCCCTAATATCTAAAGATCTGTATTACATCTGGCACTCCATATTTGTTGAATAAATGAATTATCCTAAAAGCAATTTCTACACAGGGCACACCAGATTTTAGAATGTTCCACTTAAGCTCAAAAAGCATACACATGATTATAATAAGATGTTTGAATTTCAAATGGAAAGTTGAATATGAAATAAAAAAAATATAATAAGAAGCAGGTGTCTCAGAAAGGTTAAGTAATACAAGGCATACATCTTTGCTTTTTGATGAGCAGGGTGCTACAATTTAGGTTGTTGATAAATTTCAGCTTGAAATCTCTGAGTAATGTTTGCTTTCATATGCTGTGCTTGAAGATAATGTGTGTGTGTGCGTGTGTGTGTGTGAAGATATCAATCTATCTTTAATATTTCAGTATTAATATTTACTTCCTCAAGCAAAATGTCTTCGTGTCATGATGGTGAGATAGGATCTGGAAATAGTACAAATGTGTCCCGCCCAGTGGAAACACACTGTAAGCTGCTCTTTGGAGAATCGGTGCCCACATCTCCAGAGCTCCCCTGCGCCATTAGCTTAGTTGGGACCTGGCTAAGAAGCAGCGGTCTTTCATTGGTAATCACGGAGACTGTACAAAGCAGACAACATTCTATCCTGAAAGCAGACAAACTTGCCTCGTGATCTGGAAGAGGCCGCAGTGCTGTGGGGATTCTTCGGACAAAGCCTTCCCCAGATTCCAGCATAGACATAAGATACAAGTGTTTATTCCTCCTATGAGGCCAGCAAGTCTGACTCTAACTCAATAACTCACTTTAGATAAACCCATTTCCTTATTTGGAGGATGTAACTTGGGTCATTCTTCACTGTCCATTATTTTAGATGACTGGTGACATGATCCAACAATTGAACCGAAATATAGTCATTCACCAGCAGCAGTGACGTATTTTTCTGCATTAGGCTTGTCCTTGGCAAAGGATGCCTCAGCGGCCCTGGCTCCGCCTTGCTGTCGGCTTGATAAACTGGACAGGCTTCCTTCCCAGCAGGGCTGGTGCAGATCCAGGTCGCAGTACAACCTGCTCCAGCAGGCTGCGGCAGCTTTGTCCCTGTGTCCCCCGAGCTCACTGAGGCCCCTGGAGTTCATAGGGAGCATATCCCAGAAGGTGCTGGCAGTTGTCGGCCAGAGCAAGGAGAAAATACAGTTTTGCTCTGTTCTGCAAATAAATAAATGTCTCTGCCAGACTTTACAGAGACGTGAGGCCAGAAGAGTAAAATAAAGTTAATTTTGTCCGTTGCACCAAGCTATTTTGAAAACTTCCTGCCAGGCTCTTGTAAGGGATCCATTGGTATGCTGCAGTTCTACAAGCGGTGTCTCTAACTCGTTGGTGATTCAGTCAGGGGTGGATTTTTAAGAAGGCAGGAAAGAGCCAAATAAGTGTATGAATGTGGATAGTTTTTTAATCGTGTAAAGAATGAAATAGGATGTGGCAGAACACAGTGACTGATAAAAATTTACTTCCACAGGGCCAGGCCTGGCTGAGCTTTTCAGCGGAGTTAATAGCATTAGCTGTGAGTTAGCAACAGTAAGGTACCAGCTGCTTCTCCAGTGTGCATGCCTTGGTTCACATAAGTGTATCTTCAAACCCACGTGATGAAGGTTTGCTCTCTGCCCAAGGTCTAATTGGGAAACAGTGAGAGCTGTAACAGATAGGGCCTAGGTAGAAATCAGACTGTGTGAGGTGACGACCTTGAGAGAGTTACTGGGTTCGTGGTCTCTCCTCTTCCTCTGATTCACTTCCTTTTTGTTTTTCATTTAGATTTTAGTGTTTATTTATTGAAAATAGTTTTTTTCATACAATATATTATGATTATGGTTTCCCCTCCCCAAACTCCTCCCAGATCCTCCCTAATTCCCTACCCGTCCAAATCCATACTCTTTCTCTCTCTTTTGTTAGACTATAAACAGACATCTAAAAAAAAACAATAAAATAAAATAAAAGCAAACCAGAAAAAAGCAAAACAAACAAACAGAAGAAACAGAGCCGAAGAGAAAGCACAAGAAACCCATATAGATGCAGACCCACACACAGAAATCCCTAAAAACCACAAAAGCAGAAACCATAATACAAGGACTGTGGTGTGATGAGTGGCTTTCGTCACCACACTTGCTCATTGTGAGGAGCAACAGAACAGCCTGAAATTCAACCCTCTATAGCCACATAAACCTTTCCTTATTTTAAGTTTATTGTCTCGAGTGTTTTGTTACAGTATAAGAAAGCTGACTAGCCAGCATAGGGTCTTTTGTCTTCTTTAGATGAGATCCAGGTAATAGTCCTGTCTGTTTCCATCTCTCCCCATTTTTCTCTTCCTGCTCCCATCACCATGGTGTCCTTATGGGAAAGGTCGTCTGACAGTAAAGGAAACTGAGGACCCAGGAGATCTTGTCCCCGGGTTGCTATGTCTATATGACAAGCCCCGATGGCTGTGATTTGTTCCCTTCTCACAGTGCTTTAAAAAGTAAAGAAGAAAGTGAGAAGTTAGCTTTTATCCTGTTAAAATGTCTGTTTTTCTGGATGAAAATTAAATATTAAAAGTTAGGCACATGAATCTCAAACTAGGTGGAGGATGTTTAGATTTTTTTCTGGCATTTTATTTTTAATTTACATCTATACACCTTATAGCATGCACAGCTTGGTGCATTTCTTAAAGACAATAAGAGGTAACAGGGGAAGCAACAAATTGGTTATGTCCCCGGTACTGTGGTGGTCACATTAAATATGGAGCCTCATGTTTTTAATATTAGGTGGCTTGTATTTTGAGTTTCTTAACTATTATAAGAGTTTATGGCAGCATCATTAGAGCCTATTTCATCCATCAGTTTGAGAAGCCCCCAAAGTGGCATTCCTGTTTTTCTTGTTCTCTGGTGGAGCTATTATGAGAAAACCAACCTTTCCCCATGGTTTTCTTGCCCATACAGTCTCATTATGCCTCCTTATAGTCTGGCTACAGGTTTAGTACCTGTGCAGGGCTCTGGAGGACTGTATATACATTGCTGGCTGTGGTCCTCAAGTTGGTGCCTTAGGTAGGCCTTTAGTAGTTGATTGCTCAGCATGAAACAGCCCCACTCAAAGGTGGCCCAAAGGGCAGAAGAATAAAAGAAGTTTCCCAGTGGACAGAAGTCTGAGAAATCTACTTGCTTATAACCCAGGGAGAAATTGTGTACAGGAGAGATATACATTGACTTTTGGGCGGACAAAATTGCTATTTGGCTTCTTCGGAGTAATGTGTTCCAAGATAGAAGCTTGGATTCTCTAGTCATGCATTTCCTGTGTCACCCTCTTCTCTATAAAACATGTTCCTTGGTTTCAAGA
>CABHPQ010158425.1:0-27611 GCA_902168405.1 Peromyscus aztecus | reverse complement strand
TGTCTCTGTGGGTTTCCCCATCATGATCTTGACATCCGCCCCCGCCCCCACGCCCTGGTACAATCCCTCCTCCCTCTGTTCAACTGGACTTGGCCCAGTGCCTAGCTGGGGATCTCGGCATCTCGGAAGGGAAATTGTAACCTTCTGAACTGCAAGAAGCAGACACTTGGGACAAAGCAGAGGTGAATGTTCCAGGTGAGGCTGAAAGTCCTTGGAACCTGAATAGAGGTGACAGAGAAAAAAAAAATTTGGTGGAGCATCCTCGATGGATATGCCGTCTGAGAGAGGCTCCCGGGAATCCTTTGATAAAATCAGTGATCTTGGGTTTGGGAAATTGACTAGCTATCAGCTTCAGGACTGCAAGCCCAACCTACTCCCTCATTCCCGTAGTTAGTGGCCTTTCCTTTGTTTGACGTGTCAATGAAAGCACCCTGAGCAAATGGCTTCCCCAGAAATGGTGAGTTTTAGTCCAATCTATTATAAACTCAGCGATAGAGCCTAAATAGGACTTACTGGGAAATGATGTAAAAATATAACAACCAGTTAACCATATGGCTTTCCAGGAATAGGTACAGACTGGCACTCGGAGAAACCACCTGAGGAATGCCTGCGCCACATTCTTGCTTCTCTATGGGCAACCGCCCGCCCTTCAAACAGAGGCGTGTGATCCCGCGGAAAAGGCCACTGAGCACTGTTAACCTCCTTGGGTCACAGTAAGGTTGAGAATACACGGATGCAAAAGTCTTCCCAACTCTGTGCCCGAGGACTCTAAGAACTTCGGTAGGTGTGGACCTTGAGGCTCCTGAGTCCTGGCTCCTGCCGGTGGGTGGAACAGGGTGGGTGGGACAGTGTCGGGAAGACTTCTGGGTTAGGTTAGCCGTGCTCAAGGTGGAATGAAAGCTTTGCGTCCTTCCCAACTGCGTAGCTCTGCTCTAAGCTTCGCAGGATGGATGAGGCCTTCTAATTAGGAGACAGGGAAGGAGCGAGGAAGAGGGGGGAGGGGAGGAGTCCCGCGGAACCTCAGATCTCTGAGTCAGTGTCTTCAAATGAACACCCTCCTCCAGGAATGCTGGGGACTTAAGTTTGACAGACAGCATCGGGAACCAAAGTGCTCACACGGAGGTGTGCTGCTGTCCCTTAGGAGATGTGGTGAAAGATAACTGGGCGGGTTGTCTGCAGGCTGCCCTTGGTGCACTGCCCACCTGGACACTGTGTAGACTAACAGCCTGCTCTCTTGGTGTACTGGCCACCGGCTTGCAAGAAATACCCTTTGAGGAAATGCAAAAACAAAACAGAAACAAAAAGAAAACTGTGATGTGGGGTTACAACTAGCTGATGAAAGGCTCAGACAGGAATCCAGATAATAACTGGTTCAGAGCTGGGGCGAGAACTCTCAGGGCCAAGGGAGGGGAGAGGTTGAGAGCATCTGAGGCTCCCTGGAGTTGAGAGGAGAGGGAGCGAAGGCGAGAAGTATACACTAGGCTCTTTCCCTTTCCTTCTGCTCTCTCCTTTCTTTCTTTTAAAAGAAACAAAAATTCCAAGATTTCCTTTTTGGGTGTTTTGGCCGCTTGTATTTTTATAATCATGACGTCATAGGGAGCCTGATCTGTAAGAATTTGGAGTTCTAAAGGCTTCATGACAAAGGTGTGAAATCTGAGCACACTGTGGGAACAGGTATTTACAGAGACCTAAGGCATTCAGGGGAGGACCAATTATGTCTCCTGAATGGAGCATTTGATCTGTCTGAGGGCTGGCAGTGCATGAATGGCTCTAGGTATGCTGACAGATGAATGGACGAGTGATCTGTATGAGAAAACCCAGCCTCAGCTGCAGGTACTGGTTGAAAGTAGGGGTTGTGAAATTAGAACCACACGGGGTCAATCTTGGCTTAATGTGACAATGGACAATTGAGATATTTCTAGAACCAAATAGCCAGGATGTGTTAAGGGTTTTCACAGTGCCTGGCCCAGGGTGAATGTGAAGGTGCAAATCTTGATGATTAAGCACGCATGTGGCAGTTGTCTTTGTAATTGTGACTAGGATGTCAATGTGAGTACTAATCAGGAGAAGCAAAAACAGGAAGTGAAGGTCAGGGATGCTGCTTCCAAGAATTGCTGTGACCAAGAGCGCTGCCATACAGACTCCATCAGGCTGAAGCCAGGTTGTTGATAGAGCTGGTTCCTTCTAGAGCAGTGGTTCTCAACCTTCCTAACGCTGTGACTCTTTAATACAGTTCCCCATGTTGTGGTGACCCCCAACCATAAAATTATTTAGTTGCTACTTCATAAGTGTAATTTTGCTCCTGTTATGAATCATCATGTAAATATCTGTTATGCAGAATATCTGATATGTGAAACCCTGTTCTACCCAAGATGGTTGTGACTCACGGGTTGAGAACCACCATTCTAGAGGTTTCAAGGAGAATCTACTTTCTTGTCTCTATTCCTTCTTCGAGAGTCAGCCGCCATCTCCTTCTTAGGCGCCATCAAGGCCACCTTCAAGGCCAGGGTGAGAATGGCTTGTCTGGGCTTTGCTCTCCGCTTCCATCCTGTGATTTCCCTCTCTCAATTTAACTACTTCACATTTGTAACGACTCTTGTTATTACATTGATTCCCACGTGGATAACTCAGGTTCATCACTGTCTCAAGAACCTTTTTTTTTTTTTTTTTCCCGTCTCTAAAGTCCTTTTTTTTTGCCCTGGAAGGTCACATATTCACAGGTTCTGGGATTACAATGTGGACATTTTTGGTTGTTAGCTATTTAGTCTGTCACAGGGACTCAAGGAACCAAAGAGACATTTTCAAGAAGAAACTGCTTGAAAAACTGAGGAAGAGAGTGGTTGACAATAGCCACCAAAAAATTAGTCAGTAATACAGTGACGGCCATTGGAGACGACAGGACCTCATGACCTCAGTCCCAGAGATCCTCAAAGGTACAGCCAATGTGAGTGACTGCCTCCCTCACTCTCATGGGATGTCTCTGAATTTTCAACAGTGGGTGTCTATCATTATACTCCTGTTCTTTTCTTTCTGTTTTTTAAATTTGAGATAGGATCTCATGATACAGCCTAGGAATAGCCTCAAACTCATGACCCTCTTCCTTTAGCCTCTCAAATGCCAAGAGTACAGGTGCGCACCACCACACCTGGCCTTTTCCCCTTTTCCTGTCTTCTTTTCTGTGTCAACATGCTGTCACCAGACCTGATTCACGTGACTTTGTCATGAGGCTCTGCCATCCTATGAATCTGAGTTTTAAATTTTGGCTCAGTCTCTCCCAAACTCAATGACCTTGGTCCAGGCACCTAATCTCTCTGCATCTGAAATACCTTATTGCAGTCTGAGTGGGTCCCTCAAGCGTTCAGGTGTTGATGGGTTCTGGTGTGGCGATGCTGCGTGGTGGGATCTTTAAGAGACGAGGCCTGGGGGAAGTTGACTGTGTCATTTCCACCACATTTAGAAGAAATTTGTGCATTTATTGAGAGACTCAGTTAGTGCCCACTAAAGTGAGTTGTTACGTGTGTGTACACACACACACATATACATACACACACCTCTATATATATATGTATATATACACACACATATATATACACATATACATATACACACATATATATATATATATATATATATACATATATATACATGTCATGACCCCTGCTCCAGATCCCCTCCTGTTTCTTGTCTTTCCATGGTGCCTTTGCCACACTGTAATACGAACAGAAAGTCTTCACCAGGGGCCAAACTGTTGTGGAATATTCCTTTAAATAGGCAAAGATATGCTACATTTGTCTGTGCTGCCTTTGTTTAACTGTGTAAAGATGTGTTACATTTGTTTATGTTGCAATTGTTTAACTATGTAAAGATGGGTTACATTTGTTTATGCTGCAATTGTTTAACTATGTAAAGATGTGTTGCTTTGCCTGCCTAAGGCAGCTGATTGGTCTAATAAAAAGCTGAACAGCCAATCGCTGGGCAGTAGAGGGATAGGTGAGTTTGGCGGACAGAGAGAATGAGTAGGAGGAGAGATCTAGGCTTGAGGAACGAGAGAAGAGAGAATGAGGGAGAAAAAGAGGGAGACGCCTGGGGCCAGCCAGCCAAGCAGCTGTCAGCCAGCCAGACATGGAGTAAGATATACAGAAGCAAAGAAAGGTTTAAAAGAAAAACCTAAGGCAAAACGTAGATGAAGAGAAACAGGTTAAGTTATAAGAGCCAGCAAGAAATGAACCTAAGCTAAGGCCAAGCATTCAAAACTAATAATAAGTCTCCATGTCATGATTTGGGAGCTGATTGGTGGACCAAAGAAAGCTGGCTACAGCTAGTAGCTACTGAAACTTCTGCCAACACCAGTGTGAGCTAGCATCGTTCTTACCAGAGCTGCATATCCAGTTACCAGGAGGAAACTGAGTCTCCAGTTCTCCACCTCTTCTGATCTCAGTGGGGAAAGAGACCCTACATACACCCTACACTGCATCTGCCCATTCTGGAAATACCCTTTCTCATACTGCACCCTCATTACCTTCCTCATGATAACTTAGGTTCAGCTCGGAACTAAGGATAGAGCAACCTTATGAGGTAAATGCATTCCATCTGTTTCCAAGGAACAATGAAACCCAGAGAATTCTCATAATTGACTAAGTTCGTATAGTTTGAGATGACAGAACTGTGGCTAGACTTCTGTGTCTGTGACTGGCTATGACATAGAACCACAGTGTACATTTTATTGCCAACAGATTAACATTCGAATTTCTTGCTACTTATTTTCAAAAGTAGAACAGTCTGAACATCTGTTTGTTTTTCTTGGAAAATAGCCACGGTGCAAACCACCAATGGCTGAGTTTTTACTTTGAGTGTGATCCTTGCTTTTTTTCCTGGGTGTCCGCAAGCATCCCCTGAAGAGCCACCCAGCCCCTGCTGCATGTGGCATGGCATGGAGCCGAGCAGAAATCCTGCTCTTCTCACCCTGAGGTCCTTGGCAGGTGGCCAGTCCACAGCTCTGCACTGATGCTCACTGTAGCTTCTGTGGGGCTGGTCATGTGAAGGAAAAGACATGAAAGCCGTGATTCATAAGAGGGAGAGTAAAAATATGAGCTCACACACCAGCAGAGTGACACACGGTAGCCACCCTCAGCCATGTTAAGGAGAGGTGGTGCCTACCAACCTCTACCTCTCCTGAGGGAGAAGACCTGTGTCTTCCTTTAACCAGACGTGGCTCTGAGAATATAGGGCTTAGCCAGCAGAAGGCTCTTTGAGGCACCTAGAGAAAGGTGCTTCTGGGTAAGTCACATGCCAGGGCACAAAGCTTGCTATGAAGACCACGAGTTGCCCTTTGGCCCCTGCTTGCTTCTGGTGGTTGTGTACAATGGCTGAGAGCTTCGGGTAGGTCGGAACCACACATCAACCGCCATACTCATTGCTGTGTGACCTTAGTCAATGACTATACCTATTTCAAAGGTTCTTGTGAAGAAAGGCAATGATTTAACACATGTACAAATCATCATGGGGCCCAATCATAGTAAACCCTACACCAGTGTGAGCTAGCAGGACTCTTATTAGAGCTACAGCTATACTTAGCTGGAAACGGAGTCATCATTTCTCCATCTTCCCACTGGAGGACTAAAAGAGATCCTACATTATCCCACACTGCCTCTGCCATTCTTGAAACATCCTTGCACCCCCACTGACCTTCCTCTCGGGAACAGCAAGCTCATCCAGTGCTAAGCTGGCAGGCAGGCACACAGGCTCTGACCCATACTTCCCGGCAGTGTAACGAGTCTTACGGACTGTGCTTGTTCAGGCCAAAGCTGAGCCGTTGAAACAAAGAAATCTAAAGCCGTTGTGGTCTAAAACGGATGGAAGCTTACAGTCAGGATTACTACCAGCACGAATGGGGCCGCAGGAGGAGAATCTCAGCCTCCAGACTATTTCTCCAACAAGGTGCTTGGGTCCTCCCCAGCTAAAAGTATCACCTGTGAGGTCGGGAGAGGTGGCTCAGCGGTTAAAAGCACTGGCTGCTCTTCCAGAGGACCCGGGTTCAATTCCCACCACCCTATTGGCAGCTCAAGACTATCTGTAACTCCAGTTCCAGGGCTTCCAATACCCTCATACACAGTCAAAATACCAATGTAAATAAAATAGAAATGGATAAATTATTAAAAAATGTTCCTGAGTACAGAGAAAAAGAAGAAAGTGTCCTGCACCAGACATTTTGCTGTGCCTGGAAAATGGGGTTCACTTCTAAGATCTCTGAACTTTAGAAAACATTTTATTGTTATTCATTCATTTTATTACATTTGTTTGTTTGTTTATTTTATTTTATTTATTTTGTGTGGGGATGTGGGGGTGAGGGTGTGTATACCACAGCATGCCTGTGGAAGTCAGAGACAACTTGTGAGAATCGGTTTTCTCCGTCCACTGTATGGGTCCTGGGGATTGAACTTGGGCTGGCAAGTCTAGGCGGCAGACATGTTGACTCCCTGAGCTATTGCACTCGCCCCGAGGAAACATTTCCAACAGTCTGAGCTCTAGTCAGTATGGAGGCTGCTGCAGTGGTTCGAGCCTCAGTGCTGCCCTGAACTATCTGGGGCAACTAAGCTCTAAGGAGAAAGGGTGGGCTTAGCTCCAATCTTAGAGGTTCAAAGGCTGGACGTGCAGGCCTCACAGAGGAAACCAGTGGTGCTTGGCCCATCCTAGGGGGAGCTGGGAAGTAGGAAACACCCTGGGAATCAGTGCAGAGGGAGGCAGATGGGAATCCCACAGTCTTCTTCAACAGAGCTTCTAATGAGCTCCCAGGAGGCCTGACTTCCTAAAGGTACACAGTACCTTTTAAAACCACCATCCAGTAATGAAGCCATCAGTCATTGAAGTCATTCATGCTTCCGGCATGTCCTCTCAGCCACTTTCCCCCTAAACCCTAACTAACTAACTAACTAACTAACTAACTAATTAAATACATGCATTCAAGAAATAGGCCCCTGCATAGTGTTTTTGTTTGTTTGGTGTTTTGTTTTGTGGTGACTAAATCAATACCCCTTGAGTGAAGAGGAGGCTGTTTCTACCCTCAAGTCTAATTAGACATCTGTCTGCAGCAGTCTTCTGTGTTGATTAGAGTGGACAATAAATATTCATGAAATAGGAGGTGGTAATGAAGAAAACATCAATAATTGTTGCTGTTATTAGTCATAAGTGGAGCTGGCAGAATGGACTTATTATCCCCAAGAAATGGCATAAATGTTGATTACACACACACACACACACACACACACACACACACACACCACACACACACACACACACACACACACACACACACACACACACACACACAGTGATGTGCCTATGAAACAAAACATAGACCACACACATATAATGAGTCTTTATTTTGCCACATCTGTTCTTGAATTTCTTATTGAAAAATCTCTGACACATGAGGATTTGTGACGGAGGAAGTTGGCAACCATGTTGCATTCATTCCCCAGGGTTCATGGAGGCCACAGGCCACAGCATCCCACCAGCAGCTGCATGGTGCAGAGGTGGGCCGTCCCTCTGTGCCACTGGCCCTCCTGTCTCCACACAATGTAACTCATTGTCACTCTGTTCAGGTTGGAGGTATCTTTGGAGAACCATTGTCCCAGGAACAAATAGAACGATACAATATCTCCATTGTGTTTGACAAATGAGGAACATGTAGCACTTAGCACCCAACACCTCTTAGCATATTGGGGTGAAGGTTAAGTGGCCACAAAACAGATGTTTTTAAAAGGTCCGTGGCTTAAGAGTGATACCTTTGCTCTTTCCAAACAAGCCAGGCCTTTCACACTGGCAGGGTGGTTCTGATACTCGTGTTCCCTCGGGGATCTGGTTTTCCTTCCCTCCTGGAGTTGGTGTGTTAGTGATGTGTGTGTGTGGTTTATGGAAGTTTTAAAGAGGACCCCTGGTGGCCAATGTGCTCGGACTGCATACTCACTCTTCTTGGATAAATCATAAACTGGTCAAACTTAAGAAGCATCCTAAAATGTTTATATGAAATTCATCATTGAGTGTCTCTTAGAACGAGTTAAAGAACAAAGGGCAACTCACTTGGCATGAGATGCCAGCTGGCCCATGTCCCTGATCATGGGGCATTTGTCTCAAAGATATTTTCTGAGAATGTCAGACTGGGTTTCGGAGACTGACACACAGTGTCAAGAGATTCCAGTCTCCTCCTTTGGACAAAGAGGTCTTGCTAGCTGACTTAACACACAGCCTGGGAGTCAGAGGAAGCAGAAAACAACTGACCATCACCATGTCACATGATTCTGCCCATCTACTTTCCTCTACCTCTTCTGTGGGTCTCCTTGGATTAGGAAGTACACGTAAATGTTGCAGGAATATATTTCTCTCTCTCTCTCTCTCTCTCTCTCTCTCTCTCTCTCTCTCTCTCTCTCTCTCTCTCTCCTCTCTCTCCTCTCTCTCCTCTCTCTCCTCTCTCTCTCCTCCCCATAATCTGTAACTTTTCAAAATGTCTTCTCATTGACACTGTGAACTTTATCTTTGTAGAAGGTAGCTTTTTCTTAGTCAATAGAATGAAATAGCCCTCTCTACACAATCAAAGCTGAGCCAAGAGCTTGCAGGAAGGGGAAAAGCAATTTCCTTGGGGGGGGGGGGGGGGAAGAGGGAGATGTAGTCTATTGGCAATTGGTAAGAACATAATCACCCAGCAATGCCAAGCTGCAAGGAATGCTGGGAAATGTAGTCTTTGGCTGCCAGGCTTATGTCTAAGCAAAATTTTATTCCACGAGAGAAAGCAAGAAAAGAATTTGGTTCCTCACTATGGTATGGATCTTAAGTGATCCACTGAAATTCCTTCTTGTTTTCTGCCACTCTTTACCAGAGATGCTATTTGTATTTTAAAAGTTTCCCTAAGCACAGAGGGACATTTTACGCAGACCGACATTTTTTTCTTTATTCTTCTCTCATGTATTACGTCCTGGCCACAGCTTCCGCTCCCTCCCCTCCCCCAGCCTCTCCCTGCCACTTCTCCTGTCCCCGGATACACTCCTTCCATCTCTCCTCAGAAAAGAGCAGGCCTCCCAGGGATATCAACCAAGCAGGCATAATACACTACATTAAGATCAGGCACATACCCTCACATCAAGGCTGGATGAGGCCAGTCAGTAGGAGGAAAGGGATCTCACCAGCAGGCAGAAGAGTCAGGGACACCCCCACTCCCACCATTGGGAGTCCCACCAGAATACCAGCTACTCAGCCATAACATATATGCCGAGGGCCTAGACCAGACCCTTGCAGGCTCCCTGATCTCTGCAAGCCCCCTATGAGTCCCAGCCAGTTGAGTCTGTGGGCCACGTTCTTATGGCATCCCTGACCCCTCTGGTTCCTCCCATCCTTCCTCCCCCTCCTCCACAAGACTCCCCGTGCTCCACCTAATGTTTGGCTGTGGGACTCTGCAGCTGCTCCCATCGGTTGCTGGATGAAGTCTCACACACCAATGTCCTCATCTTAATGTCCTACCCCACTCCTCAAAAGAGCGATTGCCTCATAGCTGACGGGGCAAATCCAGTCCTGCTAGTAGTTAATGTCTCCCTCGAACACTGACTCCTTCTTGCCATGAAGCAAGTGCAGCCATGGGTTGAACTTGCCAGTTGGCCCCGGGGGCTGCATATGTCTAGTTTATGTTAAGAATAGGTCCACTGTTGCGTGTGTGTGTGTGTGTGTGTGTGTGTGTGTGTGTGTGTATAATCAATTCTAGCACACTCCAGCTCAGATCCTACAGAGTATTGGGCAAGTTGGGAATTAGATCAAGATAATAATTGTTATTGTATACCCATTGTAACCGAGGTTTTGTGTTTACTGTTTGTGTACATTTTTTCCCTATCTTTGAGTGTGTGTTATTAGGCTGTTTCCTGGAATCACCTCCCAGATAAATGACTTGCATCAATCCCTTGTATTTGACGTTATTCAAGAAGGAGCCCAACATATGATAGGCAGCAAAAATTAATCAATATTTACCCACTGGAGCTAGATAGAGATCTGTGGAATGTATAGATGACCATGTTCATTGGGCACCGGGGGTCTTGTGGTAATAGAGAGGATACATTAATGGGACAGACTATGGCACTGTTAAATGGCTTTAGCCATCCCCAGCTTTCTGTATCAGACTGATGAAGTTCCAGGTGTTCTCTATTTCTTAAGCATACCCCTTTCTGTGTGTCCAGTTGACCTGAATAGAGATGGTGCCTGTGTAAGCCAACCCTGCTGGAATGGGCAGAGGACAGCCCAGCTCTGCTCTTCTTAGAGTGAATTCACACAACAGGTTCTGAATGGATCCAATACTCCCAGTCATGTGGGGCCCATGGATCCAGCAGTCATGTCCTGTGATTAGATAAGCTGGATTATTGGACATACTCAAGTCTGGATAGAGTGGCCTAATGTCCCTGACCTGTGTCACTGAATTCCCAAATAAGTCTCTTCTTCATTATCATGCTTTGTGGGAATCATGTAAGCATTTGTTTTTCAGGTCCCAAGCCAGGGTTTTACTCACTCATCTAGAGGCATGGCTTGCCCTTCAAATGCTCTTCTTCCAGTCAGTATTGTACAGGGCGGTGAGGGTAAGGGTCATGATTTAGGAGTAAAATCCAACTTATGCTGGATTTTAACTCAGCGTCTCCAATGTGCCATGCTTCTATGCAGTATCCAGTCTGCACAGCCCACACAGAAGCCCTTTCAGGATCCATGTCATCATTTCTGGCTCCCATTGCCTAGATGGGGCTTGATCATGACCTGGAGCTGTTTACTCAACCTCATTGAGTCGTATTTCCTCATCACTCACTTGGTGGCTTTCCTAAGGAATTACCTCATGGGAATTTTATGAAAATCGAGTGGTCAGAAGATACAGATCAAGGGCTCTGTGGTCAGATTACTGTGGGTTCAAATCTTGGCTCTGTCATTTGCTGAGAGGTGTGGCTTTGAGCAAGTTCTTAAGTCCTTTGAGCCTCAGGTTCCTCATGTAGGGAGAGCAATGGTTACTCTCCAGTAAGAAGAACATTAAGGAAGGTGATGTAATGGAAATGTGCCACCAAGAACCTGGCACAGGTCTTCCTTTCCATCACATTCAGCTCTTAGTGTATTTTACTTTCATGTAGAGCCCATTGTGTGAGTCTTGACACAGTGGGAGATCAAAAATATCAACTCCTTGCTGATCAATAAAGGGATAAATAAAGAGTGGATTGAAGTAGGGTGTTCAGTTCCGAGAGAGCATATGTCTCTTTGCCTACATGGCCTCTTTGGTGACACTGTTGATCCACTTCATAAGACCAGGAAGAACTCTCAAACCTTTGCCTCAGCTGTCCTTCGGACCCACATTAGCCCTCCAGTACTCCTCTCCAAGCACTTGGCTCAGAAGTGAGCTAGGACATATGACTGCTTGGAGTCACCTGCATCTTCACATGATCCACATGCCAGAAGTGGTTGAGTGTTTTCCTGGAACCATGGGCAACAGTGTTTAAGGCTTAGGGTATCATTCAGCTCCTTACTGGACATCTTGATAGTCTCATGGGGAGAGTCTTCTATAGCTCCCCTAAAGAGGAAGCAGAGTTGAAGAATGGAAAGGAGGAACAGAGCCCTGGTGCTGTTGCTGGGATCCTAGATCCAGACACCTAACGTTACCTCCGAACCTGGACTTCTTGGCTATACGATCCTTTTTTTTTCTTTCTGAATGAAGCCATTTGAGCTAAACTTCTCTCACCTGCAATAAAAAGGACTATTTCACTGTTCCATACACAAATATAACTATAAAGTAATATGACTGAATGTCTGATGAATAGTAGTAGCAATACTCTGCACACAAGACAAATCTTATAAAGATTTACTAGACTGTGGTAGCTTGAATGTAATTGGCCCCCATAATCTCATAGGGAGTGGCACCATTACAAGTGGCTTTGTTGGAGGAGTGGGTATGGCCTTGTTGGAGGAAGTGTGCTACTGTGGGGCAGGCTTTGAGGTTTCCTATGCTCAGGATACCACTCAGTATGACAGTCAACTTCCTGTTGCCTGCATGATGTAGGACTCTCAGGTACTTCTCCAGCATCATGTCTGCCTGCATGCTGCCATACGCCCCACCATGATAATAATGGGCTGAACCTCTGAAACTGTAAACAAGCCACCCCAATTAAATGTTTTCTTTATAAGAGTTGTCAAGGTCATGGTGTCTTTTCACAGCAATAGAAACCCCAAGACAGAGACCAAGCCCTGTTTTAAGTGGCTTGCCTGGATCAGTGCATTTATGCCTTAGAGTTGATGAGGTAGCCATGCTGCCATTCCTTGCAAAATGACAGACTTCAGAATCAAGGTTCAGATATTCATTTCCAAGGGTGCGGCAATCGACCACCCAAATAACCTCCTTTATGGGTCTCAAGTCACACTAACATTGTCTACCAGAGTTTGTACTCTATTTTAAATGAATGATGATCAAAGCCAGTTAACTGAAGAAAATAAATATCATCCTACATAATCCTTCTAGTGTCTGGCTAGAAGGACTTTCCTGTTCTTGCTGGCTTATTTACTTTAAATGACCCTCGATGGCATTTGGCTACTCGCAGATCAAATATCCACTTCAAGGACAAAGGCACAGGAGTACTAAGAAATAATGTGAAGCAGAGCCTGAAGGTGATCCTAAGAGGCAGGTTTCTAGGCCGGCTTGTGCAGTTGTGCTCTAGGGGGGTGACATTTCGGAACACATATTATGGTATGCTATTTTTGAAAACATCAATTAGATTTTTGTAGATACAAAACTAGTATTTGTTCTCTTAAATGTGTATGTGACAACTGGAAGGTCCCGGGACACTTGCATTAAGGAATCTGGTAACTTCATCAGGTGTTTGGAGGGTGTCCCAGCGCCTCAGATGAGCCTCGTGAAAGCCATCTTAATAACTTGAGAAACATAAGGTCAAGGCTGAGAAGAAGCCATCCATGAAGGTGGCCTGCGTGTGTGTGAGTGGACATTTTCAGGAAGTGACGGTTTTGGGAGAAAACATGGCAGGGATATTGTCAACCTCAAACACTCCCAGAGACCAAATTTGGAGGAGCCATTTCCTGCACAGAAGATTATGATGATACTGTTTCCCCAGATTTTATGGGAACCACTTAAAATACTCAGGCAGTTGAACAGAGGAGTGTGCAGTGTGTACCCACCGCCTTTTCAACAATTTGACAGCACTTGGCAATATTTTGCTTTGCTCGTATTGGATATGTGAGTGTGTATGCGTTTTCATTCTGCTGAAACATTTGAAAACGAGTTTCAGACACTGAGGCATTTTGCTCCTAGCTAGTTTTGCTAAAAAGAGGAAGCTCTTCAACATAACATGATATCACTATCACGCTCCAGACACATGACCGTTCTCTAATATCATCTAACACCCAGTCTGTGTTAGTTACTTTCCTCGTTGCTGGGACAGAGCACTTGAGAAAACAACTTAAGGAAGGGAGGATTGGTTTTGGCACACAGTTCCAGCGTGCAGTCCATCTTGGTGGGGACATCGTGGTGTCAGGAGTCCGAAGCAGCCAAGTCCCTCAGTGTCCACAGGCGGGAAGTGAAGGGGATGAGCACCTGTCCTCTGCTAGTTGTCTCTTTCCTACTCAGTCCAGGACTTCAACCTGTGTCACAGTTGTGACCACATTCAAGGTACCTGTTTCCACCTCAATCTAGAGACTCCCTTACAGATGTGAGTCGTGGTTTGTTTCCATGGTGACTTTAAATCCCACCAGGCCAACCATTAAGATCAACTATCACAACAGTCTGTATTCAAATTTCCTTAGAAAATTCCCTAAAATAATTTTATAGGCATTTATTTTTTTCCTTCTATATAAAAGATAAAATCAACTAGGATCCAACTAGGCTACCATATTTGGTTATGCATCTGTATTTTTATGCTGAAGTAATTGTGTTTTAAAAACTCCTATTTTCTCTTTGAAGAGACCATGGCAGCCATGACTTCCCAGCTTGCTCTCTCATGGTCCCACTCACCTTGTTCCTTTGTCCAGGCAATTTCTCTCCTCTTGAAAGTTAAGTCTGGAGATCTGAAAAAATTTAGGCTGAATTTCTTTGGTAAGAACCTTCCTTTCACAGGTGACTGGGTCTACTTCCTATTGTATCTTATCAGGAGTCACCTAAGGTCAGGGTGTCCTTCTGTGACTAACACTGACTGTGATCAGTAGATTAAGGTAGTAACCACCAGAACTTCCCATCGAAATTCTATTTATAGGGCTGGCGGGATGGCCCAGCCCGGAACGCACTTGCCTTACATGGCTGGTGACATCAGTTTGATTCCCAGAACCCATGAGAAAGTGAAAGGAGGCAACAGACTCTATGGACTTGTCCTCCGACCACACCCGTGCCCTGGCGGGAGCAGCCTGTGCCATCACGCACGCAGAGACACTCAATAAGAAAAAAATAAGTAAATGTGATAAAAAGAAAATGCTAACGTTCCCTCCTTTGCAATGAGAAACCTGTGAAGAATGTTCTGCCGAGCACTGTTGTCTTTGGTGGTCTCTCTGGTTGGTCCTTAAGGACACTGTTCCCATCCAGCTCCTCTGCTCAGAAGCAACTCCAGATGCTTTCCTGAGCTCTTCTGAAGTGCTGTCAGCTCTACTTTCTTAGAGTCCTGGGTTATAGTGTTCCTGGGCAATTCTTTCAAAAATAGCTGGCCCTTACTCAACGCTGACAGAGAAGTTCTGCAAACATGTGTAAACATTTCCTGTCGGGGACAGCTAGCCACATTAGTCCATGCTCTGCAAACCTCCTTTGCACTGCATTAGTGCCAGTGCCAGAGTTTTCAGAATGTCACAGGCCACTGACGACTCCACTGTTCTCCTGATACATGAGATTTCCACCCTGAACACTAGAACCCATGTAGAAAGCTGTCAACTTCTGTCCCAGCCCCACCCTATACCATGAGGATCAGTAGTAGGAAGGTGTAGCCTAGCACAGGTATGTTCTAGAAGCACTCTAGGTGACTCAGCTGGGCAAGCCATGGGGGAGCTGTAGTGGGTAGCCATTCCAACTTTGATCTGGAAGTTCCAACCCCCACTGAGGCTTCGGTAACTGTCACGCCTACAAGGCGGGGCTGAGAGAGGACCCTGAAGACCCGAGATCCAGATGCGCTGCCTGCTCTTGGTTCCTGGACACTGGACACTGGAGGCAGACTGAGCAGAGTTCTCCAAAGAACACCGCCGGACTGCGCTTCACCTTTTCCCGACCCTGTAAACTATCCATTCACTTGTAAGTTACCCCACGAAATAAACCTCCCTTTTAACTACATGGAGTGGCCTTAATAATTTCACCCATAGGGAGCCAATGACCAAGCAGCTCTTCCAGAAAGGAAAAGTGGTTCTGAACGCACCTCTCAGCACCAGGGCACTGTATATCTCTTTCCAGAACGGTGGCTGCAGAATTTCACCTCATACGAGCATAGCCTGGTGAGCTTTTAAACTTCCTGAAGGCCAGGTGGCATCTGTGCCAACAAAGAGGGCATGTCTGGGTACAGGACAAGGCTTCTCTGGCCTGTCACAGCACCCCTCTTGCCTTCTGTATTAGTTATCTGCCGCTGCTGTAACAAATGGTCATGAAGTCAGAGGTTTAAAACGACGCCGTATATTGTCTCATGGCTCTGGAAACCAGACATACAAAACAGGTCTCACAGAGCCCAAATCCAGGGATCGTCAGGGCTTTCTCGCCTCTTCCAGCTTCCCGCAGCTGCTGGGCTTCCAGAGTTGATGCTCTCTTCCCTTCCAGCCTTAGAGTCAGTAATGACAGTCAGCGGTCCATCTCAAACGTTATCACGCTGTCTTTTCGGCCTGTCTCTTCCACATGTAATGTCTTGTGAGTACATGGAGCACATCCACATAACCCAAGGAAATGAGTTTTCTGTTGGGAAAGAACTAGTTACTGTTAAACCCTCACCTAACCTGCTAGGGCTATGACTAGCCCTAACCTGTTGAGATATCAACAGTTTAGGGATGCTCCCCACCACCACTTTTGCAGTGCTGGGAACCGAACCCAGGCTCTCAGACATATAGGTATGTGCTCTATCACGGAGCCACACCCCCAGCCTTGGAAAGTCCCTACTTGGTCTAACATGCTGTGATGGTTAATGCTGATTGCTGGCTTGCCAATATCTAGGATCACCTAGGAGCAGGCATCCACGGTGAGGAAGTTTCTAGATTGGGTTCATTGAGGTGGGACGACCCACCTTCAAAGTGGGCGCTCCCATTCCGTGGGCTGGGATTCTGGGTTAAATAAAAAGGAGAAAGTGAGCTGAGAACCAGCACCCGTCTCTCTCTGCTTCTTGGCTGCGGCTGAAATGTGACCAGCTACCTGCTGCTGTCTCTTCCTCGCCACAGTGGACTGACTACACCCACAAACTGTCAGCCCTAATAAGTCCTCCCTCTCTTACATGCTTCCTGTCACTTATTTGATGACTAAAACACTCAACGCATTTTCCTTCTGCTACAGTATACACGAAATAGTAAGCTTATGTCCATTGTTCTCTTTATAAACATACAAGAATCTTGTCCATGCTTTATTGCATGGAGCCAAGTACCTAATACCTAGTGTCACTTATTTCTAAAGAAGAAAACTTCCCATCCAACTTTCCCCATACGTATCTCTTTGTCTAGAACAGGCTCGCATGCCCACTCAACACTATCAAAGGTTCTAGGAGTACCCAACCCTTTGCCACTGAGACACGATGCTGTAGTGTCTAAATGTACTGCATCACATTCAAATAATAAATGTTCTGGAATGCACGTGGCCAGAGGCTGCAGGTGGGACAGACCTCACTTAGCCCAGACATGACTAATCACCCGTGACAGGAATAGATGCCCCACTCTCTGAGATGGATAGATTTCCACTGGTGAAAGTTAGAAGGGATGGAGTGGGTGCCTGGCTCTTGGGTAGATAACAAACTGCCTGTCACAAACAAGCAATTCAGAGCTGAAAGGAGGAAGAAGGGGACAAACAGTGCTTAGGAAACCACACACTTACTGGTTTTGTAAGAATGGGCTCTGGCTCTCTCTGCTTGTCAGCAGCTCTCACCCAGGCTACTGCAGCCGGCTAGCCTGTGCTCAGAAAAAGTCTACCAGTTGCACGGTTGAAGGCCTGGCTCAACACTCACTATCTGTTCTGTATCTTCACATGCCGTTTGAGAAATCCTTGCATTGCTAAAACTCCTTCCTGGGCCAGATACAAATAACTCCATCCCTTTCTCCTAAGGTCCCAAAGACAAACCAATGAAGAATCCACCAAAGTTCACTTTGGGAAATTAGAGAGTTTGTTGGTCTTCCTTCTAGAGCGTAGATGAGGGGTTGCTTTGAGGGGTGTGGGTGCCATTCCACCAGTAGGAATCACCTGGAAAGCCCTTACCCAGCATGGATAAGGGCTTTCCTTTATCCACAAACATGGAGCCTATTTCTTCTAGTTGCTCCCCCAGTCCATGTGTAGTTAAGGCCAAGTTGTGTACAACAAGTGTAATGAGCATCTGGATACTCAAGTGAGGATCTCCTGGCCATCCTCATCCCTCCACAAGGGGATACAAATGGTCAATAATCCCAGCTGGGGTGATCCTTTAGTAAGAGAGTAAGCTGAATTCCCCCAAATGGTAGAGTCCTGTGCTTGGCTCAGAGGACAGTCACTCATTACACCCTGCAGATGACAATGGGTGGAGCCACTTAGCACTCCAAGAAGTGCCAAAAGACAGATGTGGATGACTGTTTTTCTCTCTCCCACTTGGTCTCAAGTAATTCAAGGGAAGCTGGAGTCTAGCTCATGACTAACAAGACCATGACTGCCACTCACTTCAGTGGCTTTTTCCTCTTAAATAACTGTCTTAGTCAGTGTCCTATTTCTGTGAAGAGACGCCACAACCACAGCAACTCATAAAATAAAGCATTTAATTGGGGCTTGCTTACATTCAAAGGTTTAGTCCATTATCGTCATGAAGCATAATGTCACACAAGCAGACATGATGCTGGAGAGGTAGCTGAGATTTCTACATCCAGAAGGGCAGGCAGCAGAAAGAGAGAGAGACATTGGGCCTGGCTTGAGCATTTGAAACCCCAAAGTCCACCCCTAATGACACACTTCCTCCAGCAAGGCCACACATTTCTTTTTTCTTTTTTGGGGTTTTTTTTTTTTTTTTTTTTCAAGACGGTTTCTCTGTGTAGCTTTGCTCCTTTCCTGGAACTCACTCTGTATAGCCCAGACTGGCCTCGAACTCACAGAGATCTGCCTGCCTCTGCCTCCCAAGTGCTGGGATTAAAGGCATGCGCCACCACCGCCCGGCAAGGCCACACATTTCTTTCTTTCTTTCTTTTTTTTTTAAAGATTTGTTTATTATGTATCACCAGACCTTATTACAGATGGTTGTGAGCCACCATGTGGTTGCTGGGAATTGAACTCAGGACCTCTGGAAGAGCAGTCAGTGCTCTTAACCTCTAAGCCATTTCTCCAGCCCCAAGGCCACACATTTCTTAATCCCTGTCATGTATTGCCAGTCCCTAATGACCAAGTGTTCAAATCTATAAGCCTATGGGGGCCATCCCTATTCAAAACACCACATTCTACTCCATGGCCACCCAGAGGCTTATACTCATATCAGAATGCAAAAATGCATTCAGTCCAACTTCAAAAGTCTTTATAGTATATCACAGTCTCAACACTGTTTAAAAGTTCAAAGTGTCTTCTAAGACCCATGACAGTCTCTTAACTGTAATCCCCTGTAAAATCAAAATTAAAAAGCCGATCATATACTTCTAACATACATTGGCACAGGATACATGCAGGCACAGGATACATTACCATTCCAAAAGGGAGAATAGTGAGGAAGTACTGGACCAAAGCAAGATCTAAAACCAGCTGGGCAAACTCCAAACTCTGCATCTCCACGTCTGAGCTCAAAACACTCCTCAGATCTCCAATTCCTTTCAGCTTTGTTGACAGCAACACACTTCTCTCTCTTAGATTGGTTCCACACCCTGTTAGCAGCTCTCCTTGGTAGGTATTCTGTTGTGAAGTATTACTTTAACTAGACAAAGATGTGTTATATTTGCTTATGCTGCATTTGTTTAATTCTATAAAGATGTGTTGCTGTTTTACCTTGCCTGCCTAAGGCAGCTGATTGGTCTAATAAAAAGCTGACAGCCAATAGCTAGGCAGTAGAGGGATAGGTGTGGCTGGCAGGCAGAGGGAATGAGGAGAAGGGGGAATCTAGGCTCAGAGAACAAGAGAGAATGAGGGAGAAAGAAAGGGAGACATGCAGGGCCAGTCAGGCAGCCATCAGCCAGCCAGATACTGAGTAAGACATGCAGAATGAAAGAGGTAAAAAGACTCAAGGCAAAGTGTAGATGAAGAAAAACAGGTAAAGTTATAAGATTTAGCAAGAAACAAGCCTAAGCCAAGGCCGAGGATTTGGAACTAATAATAAGTCTCCATGTCACAATTTGGGAGCTGGTTGGCAATCCAAAAGAAAGCCTCTTACAATATTCCACAACTCTGGCATCTCCAACATGTTGGGATACTCAATGAAATCCAGACTTCAGTTTCACAGCTTCACATAATGGCCTCTTTGGGACTCTATGCAGGGACACCCATGACACATACCTGGCCTCAGCAGCTTTCCTTCATCATGGAGGGAGATGCCATCGTATCCTTGACTCTAAAACTAGAACCACATGGCCAAAGCTGCCAAGTTGTGCTGCTTGCTGTGGCTGGCACGCGCCTCCCCCCCCCCCCCCCACCCCCACTCCCTGTAAATCAGGCTGGCCTCAAACTCAGAGGTCTGCCTGCCTCTGCCTTCCAGAGTGCTGAGATTAATGATGTGTACCACCACACCCAATCCTACACTTTTCTTTCACAAATTGGAAGCTTAGCTGGTGGGGTCTGGCCCTGAGGTCACCAGTCCCTTTATTCCATTAAGCATCAGGCTTTACTTTAAACTTTTTATCTCCTTGAGCACGGGCTTAACCCCATTATACTTCTTGATGCCCTTTTTCTTTTCAAACTGTACATTTTGTATTTTTCCTTGCTCACCTTGTTCCTTTTCATTATAGATCTGTATAAGACTGGCCACCAATAATCACACAGCATAATCAATACTAGGCTGTTTTGCAATCTCCTCTGTCAACACCATTAATCCGAACTCTTCAGTTTAGCCTCAGGCAGACTTTTTGGGGAAACCCAAAAAGCAGCCACATTCTTTGTGTCTCTAATACTAATATTCTTCCCCTCTGAAACTTCTTGAGCCGGGCCCCCACAGTCCAAATCACCCTCAGCACCACTGTCTTCCCTGCTCCTACTAGGATGGCCCATTAAGTCCCGCTTAAAATATCCAATCACTTTTCTAACCCAAAGTCCCAAAGCATTCCATATTTCTCCAAACAAAAGCGTGGTCAGGCCTGTCACAGCAATATCCCAGTCCTTGCAACCAATTTCTATCTTAGTCAATGTTCTTGTGGTGAAGAGACACCATGACCACAGCAACTCTGATAAAAGAAAAGCATTTATTGGGTTTGCTTACTTTCAGAGGTTCAGTCCATTATCATCACGGCAGGAAACATGGCGGCATGCAGGCAGACAAAGGGCTGGAGAGGTAACTGAGAGTTCCAGATCTGGGTCAGCAGGCAGCAGGAAGAGCATTTAAAACCCCAAAGCCACCCCCAGAGACACACTTCCTCCAACAAGGTCACCCCTCTTATTTCCTGTCAAATAGTGCCAGTCCCTAATGACCAAGCATTCACATCTGTTAGCCTGTGGGAGCTGCTCTTATTCAATCCACAATAGCAATATCATTTCTTTCAAAGCCCTTTTCTTGGGGGCGGGCAGCAAGTATAGCTTTCTTGATGACATAAAGCATATGTTTAACCTGTATTTTGGGTACGATGGCACTGCTCATGGAGCGTGGGCACATGAGCCTTTTATGTCAGCCCTGGAAGATGAGATAATATGGGTAGGTAATCTAGAAATAAGTTGTCTTCTCAAAGCTTTGAAAATTAATTCAGGCTGTCAAAGAGAAATTCTCTGAAGGCTCACCTCTAGTCCACTTCAAAACCTCTCAACATTCATAAAGCCTGTAAGATGTGCCTGGCATTCAGTGGGCTGTGCAGGAAGAGTTTGATGTTGTCATTACAGGTCTCTAAACACTCGGAATTAAAATCAACTACACGATTTACACAGATCTATGCTGTGCCGAGACAGCTGTGGGGAGAGGGGAGGAGTGGGAACTGCACTTCTGGAGTTTTCTCCATGTTCTAGCAGCAGGAAAGACAATACACACTCTTATATTACCACAAGGAATCCTCGCAGCCAGCCTCGGGAGGTCAGTGTTCTCATGGCCACTGGGCCAAAGGGAAAGCTAATGTTCAGAAAGTCATGAAAGACAGTGAGTTAGTGAGCAGCAGTGCAAACCTGGGCCTAGCTCACTCCTGCAAGCCATCCTTCTCTTAAGCATTCATGCTCTCTTCTGAGATGCATAAGATAAAATGTTTTCTGGTACACAAAACCTTTAGCTATTCACAAAAGGGTATTGAATGCAGCTAAGCTGGGTGAATGCTGGTATCCCTAAAGCTGTGGTTCTCAACCTGTGTGTCGCGACCCCTTTGGAGTCTCATATCAGATATTGTGAAGCAGTGATGAAAATAATTTTATGGTTGGGGGGGTCACCATAACACAAGGCACTGTATTGAAGGGTCACAGCCATAGGAAGGTTGAGAACCACTGCCCTAAAGACAACTATGCTGTGGATGTTTTAGGTGATTGCTAATAATCTTGGAGTGGGGCAAAATATACTATTGCTGTAAAACGTATATCTTCAGAGAAATCACGAATGAATGGGGGGACAGAAGTACAAGCCAATGATGAATATACCGCATGGTAACTGCTGCAGAGGCCGTATCTTCAGAGCAGAGGTAACTCACAGAGAAAGAGGCCCTGCCTGTGAGAGGACTGGAGCAGCGTGATGGAAGGTGCGTACACACTGGCCAGAGGGCAAATGGGAGCTGCTTGGCAGACAGTGCTGGGAAGGCATTTCAGGTAGAGGTTGCAGTGTGTGCAAAAGGCAGGGAGGTTTTAGTGAGCTCTGGGAATTACACACAGTTCAGAACTGCCACATCATGAGCTTTGAAAATGAGTGGCAGAAAATGAATCTCCGAGGAAGACCAGATGCCAGAAGCCTAAAAGATGCTCATGTCTTATTTTTCTCAGGATAAAAATAATAGTTCTGCAGCAATGTGATACCACCAGATAAGAGATGACAGATAAGAGCAACCCCAAACTCGTTAGTATTTTAAATATTCATGCCTGGAAAAAAATTAGAGATGACCTTCATGTCCCTTCATGTCCAGCCACAGAGAGTTGGCCAGGTGTGTTTTGCATCTACACAAAGGAGAAACTAGGCAACCATGGACCAGTTCATGTAGTTAGGAAAGCTGCTCAGAGGTACAAGCCCAGGGTGGGGATGATGAGATGAGAGGGAGTCCAGAAGAGAGGTGTGTGGTGTGCTGTGCTGCTAAGCAGGTCCGTAGGCTGCAAAGAGGGTGAGTGAAAATTCAGAAGGGTGAGTAGCTTTGTGTCATCTCCAAGAAGTTTGTGGGAGAGGGAGAAGGGCAAAACTTACCTACTGTGGAATAATCCTCTGTATGCTGTGAATATGTATAACTCTCATTGGTTAACAAAGAATCTGACTGGGCAGTAGCTGAACAGAATAAGGCTAGGCAGGACAGCCAAACTGAGAATGCTGAGAAGAAGGGCGGAGTCTGGACTCTTGAGCAGATGCAAAGAGAAGCAAGATGGGCAGGCTGTATTGAGAAAAGATACCAAGCCACTTGGCAAAGCATAGATAAGAAATCGGGGTCAATTTAAATGTAAGAGTAAGCCAGTAACAAGCCTGAGCTATTGGCTGAGCATTTACAATTAATACTAAGTTTCTGAGTGATTATTTGGGCGTGGCTGCCGGTACAGGAAAACTCCACCTACACTTACCCGCTTCACTCACCTGTCTCTTGTTTCTCATTGGTAGAGAGTCATACTTCCTAGTTACAACCCTAGTTACAAATTCACAGGAAGTTGGGACCTATGACTCGTTCTCTGTTGTTCAAATCCAGGCTCTGAAATGGAGTGGGTGGATCAGTGCTGGAAAAGCACCGAATAAGAGACAAAGAGGGAAGTGAGGAGTGTGTTGACAACCATAAACATGACCACAGCAAGCTCAGTCTTTGTCCTGGCAGAAGTTATAATCCAATGCAGAAGAAAGATAGATGATCACACACATGTCATGGCAACCACACATGCTAAGGAACCCCAACCAAGTCAGAACAAGCCTTTGTCGTAAGTGCCCAGTCCTTAGTGCTAAGGATGTTCTTTTCCTGTAAAACCTCATGTACTTGTTAAGTTTTTTTATTCACTTGACACAAGTTAGAGCCATCTAGAAACAGTGAACCTCAACTGAGAACATGCCTCCATCAGATTGGCCCTGTAGGCAAGTCTATGGGGCATTTTCTTGATTAATGATTGATGTGGGTGATGCTACCACTGGGCAGATGGTCCTGGACTATATCAAAACAAAGCAAAATACACACCAAAGCCAACAAAAAGCAAGCTGAGTGAGCATTCCTCCACTTCTGATTCAGTTCTTGCCTCTAGGTCCTTACCCTGCTTAAGTTCCTGCCTTGGCATCCCTCGATGACAGATTGTGACCATGACATGCAAGCTGAATAAACCTTGATTTGTTTTGGTCACGATCTCTAACAGAGCGATAGAAAGCTAGCTAGGATAGCCCCAGGTGGCCAGCCTCTGCTTCTCATGATTACATCACTGAAGGGGAGCTTGAACAAGACCCAGCAAAGCATTACTACAAATAACAGAGGGTAAGTTCTTTAGGTGCACACATCGGTCTGTCTTTGTTACAATTATTCAACTCTGCCGCTGTCACACAATAGGCTCTGCAGACAAACAGAAACAAACAAGCATGGTGGTGTTCCTAGGGAACATTACTGGGCATTCTGGGACTCTCTCGGACTTCCCCAGAACCTTGAATTTTGTAGCACATTTATGTGTTGTGACATCTTTTTCTTCTTTTGATACTTTTCTGTCCATTGAAAATGTAAAACCTACTCTTGGGCTCTTGGGCCGTGGACTTTACCTGCCCTGATGCTACAGACTCTCTCACTCCTAGTTACATGTGACTCTCAGGTTAAACTTCCAACTGTCTTTCTATAGAAGCCACACGCCCCTCCAACCAGTGGTTGACTCGAGGGTGAAGCTGTGGCTGCCGCTAAGGCCTCAGGGCTCTGCAGCTGGTTGCTTGGTTTGCAGTTCATTTTCCTTTGGGGGTTTCTGCCCATTTCTGTTGTACCCGCTCTGCTGCCTTGGGTCTGGTGCGGAATGGACTCCTGGCCTGCAGTGAAGGTCACAAGAGGAGGTTTCGTTTCTCCGTGACTGCAGGCTAATCCGTTTCTGGAAGTCAGAAGCACTTTTCACAAGCCTTGCACGCTGTGCCATATGGAATATCGTTATGTGCTCCCCAGAGCTTCTGTCCCCGCCATCTGTCTGCAACTTCCTGTGTCGTTTCTGTGGCAGTGGGGGAGCCAGCTATCAGAAACGCCTCTATGAAACAAGTTTGGAAAGCCTAATCCAAAACAACATTAGCCTCTCAAGTTGGATGTAAACGTGTTTAAAGCAAATTAATAATGATCTGTATGTACTTCAGGGCGCAGTTGAAAACTGCAAGTGTGTAATGCAATCCATCTTCGGAGTATACCCAGGTGCTTCCAACACTACGAAACCCTGATCGGAAAAATCCTTACTGTCTTCCACTTTAAGGACTCTGACGTTCCAGCACCTTGCCCTTCTGCCTCTGCTAGGCTTGTGTTCTCAAATATGCCCAAACGCTCCCAGCCCTCAAGGTTGCCCCCTTGTTTGCTCATTTTGTATTTGTGTCCTGTCCTGTTATCTAATGCGTCTATCATTAGATGAATTTGTATGGAATTGACCCGCAAGGCTGGCTTCCGCTCTGCAAGTCTATGTCACATGTCCATGCGGTTGCAACGAAAAGATTTTGACTCAGTGAGGTCATTGTTCTTGGTCGCAAAGA
This sequence comes from Peromyscus aztecus, assembly GCA_902168405.1. NCBI lineage: Eukaryota > Metazoa > Chordata > Mammalia > Rodentia > Cricetidae > Peromyscus > Peromyscus aztecus. The sequence goes on along the minus strand of CABHPQ010158425.1, from coordinate 2,475 downwards.
CATGAGCTTTGTTGTGTTCTCTTTGTGGTCACTTATGGATGAAGATGAGACAGGTAAGAATTCCCAGGTGAGAATAAAGGGCTTTGGCCTCTGAGAAGGGCTCAGTTTAAACCTTGGCTCTTTACAAACACGAATGGAGAAAAACTTGTCGGTTACCACCTCAGATCTACTGTGTCTCTGTAAATCAGGAACAATAATCCTGCCTGATACTTCAAAAACCAGTGACGGAACTGAAGAAGATAATAGAAAAGACACAAATTCGTGAGTGAAAACTCACATGCAGATCTAGCATTTGCTCATTCATATGCACATTTCTGCCCCTCCCCCCCCAAGTCAAAACACTGGGGAACATATGTCTATAAAACAGAGAAATGATTGTTACAGGTAAACAAATGAGCCACTCATAAAGGGAGGTTGCACCTGGTGGGTGTAAGAACCTGGCTGAAGCCAAGTTAAACGTGTAGATTCTTGTGCCGATCCCAGACATTTTGTTGGGACAGATGTGGGATGGATATTTACCAATCATCAGGAGATTCTAGTGTGAGTAGCCATTGGGCTAGACTTTAAGAACACCATCATCTGGTTTAGTGAGAGAAGAGAAAAGAAATAAATGATTTCTCACTGCCTTTAGTTCTCCAGGTATGTCTTTTGCCCTTTACTAAGGTGGGGCTTGTGGGAACACTGTGAGGATGCAGGAAACCCGGGAAGAGATGAGGTCAAGGAGGTGTGGTGTGGTACCAGGGGGTGTGATCTTTTCCAGATGTTCTGTTCTCACCGTTAGCGATGCTCATTTAGACCTCTTAGAGAGCTGACATATTTGTTCGGAAGGAAGCAAGTCATGGCTTATTCAAGGTACACACTTGTTTCTTTTCCTTGGAAACAAGATCTGGAGACAAATGCCCGGAGAGTTGGAAAGTTGGCTCCGTCAGCTTGCTAGGTTTCCCGTTCACCATTGATCATCCCTAGGGTGTGGTCCAAGGTGGTAGCGCAGCACCACTGGTGTTAGCATTTTTTCCGAGAAGATGGAGATAAGAAAAGGCTAAAGGAGAACCAGCTGTCTTTGAAGGAGACTGCCTAAAATTTGCCGAGCCTGGGACTAGAGATGACTCCACAGGTAAGAACGTTTGCTGCTTTTTTTTTTTAAGATTTATTTATTTATTTATTTATTTATTTATTTATTTATTTATTATGTATGCAGTGTTCTGAGTGCACGTGTCCCTGCAGACCATAAGAGGGCACCAGATCTCACTACAGATGGTTGTGAGCCACCATGTGGTTGCTGGGAATTGAACTCAGGACCTTTGGAAGAACAGCCAGTGCTCTCAACCTCTGAGCCATCTCTCCGACCCCATGTTTTCTGTTTGCAGAGCCCTAGGGTATGGTTCTCAGTACTCACATCAGGTGACTTAAAACTGTCTGTAACTGTAGTTCCAGGGGACCTGACCTCTTCTGCGGGCACTTCTATACGTGAGGTACATACACAATACGTTCTCACAGGCCCACACACATACATGCAAAACTAAAATAAATTTTTTTTAAAGTTGCCAGGCCTTTTTGCTAATACCTCAAGGATCAAACTTAATGACCTGGACTCCATGGGCTGCAAAGAGATGCAGAAATACCTTTGTTATTCTTTAGAGTATCGCATGCCAAGATCAAAATCAGTATTTCAATTAGGAAGGAATACTGAAGAAGGGGTGCAGAGGCAGGCAGCCAGTCACTGCTGGCCCAGCTGGGAACTGGGGTTGGGATGCCTGTTGCACTGGCCTGGGCTGCCAGCCACAATGATTCCAGATACTGCCTGCGGGTGAGACACAGCATGAGCTGACATCACAGAGAAAAGCCCTCCCAGGGTTGATGACAGGAGATCACAGCTCAGGAACGACCAGGCCAGATCTCTTAGTTTGTTGTGTCTAAGTGCCCTCCAGACTTATCTCCTGAGGTCTCTTCTTCTCATCCCCCATCCCACCATGTGTCTATAAGAGAAAGAGGGTCAGGCTTTTTTTTTTAGTGTGGTCCAAATTAGAGATTTGAGACCATCCCTGGAACCCTTGGCTGGTAGCTTGATTGCTAAAGGTTTTTTTGTTTTCACTTCCCTGAGATGGAACTAATTCCTGGCAGCTGCCTCCCTCTGGGGCTCCTGACTCATCCAGTGGTGCATGGGAATTGATATTAAACCTCTGGGTGAGACTCCGATGTAAATTGTTTTGGAAAAAGCAAATCTATCCAGGGTATGTTAAGGATTAATGAAGGCATTTGAATTATTTAAATCAGGTTCATATACCTACAACTTTAATTTAAAATTTCCTATTAGCGGCTGATATGAATAATTAAAAATTCCCATTTAATATGAGTTAAATTTCTCCCACTGAGTTTTTAATAAAACATTCAAACTATGAATATCTCAGCTTCTGCCTTCAAGTCTGCTTGATTAATATAGCTCATTAACCCTAGACATCATGTCTCCCAAAGCCC
>CABHPQ010158424.1:14619-38177 GCA_902168405.1 Peromyscus aztecus | reverse complement strand
CACTTGCTTTCCCTGGATGCTGGAGTTCCCTGGCTCACATTGTTTATCTCCAAAGAGCTGGTAGTCTCCTAGCCCAGCTCCTAAGTGCCACTTGAGAGGGACCAATTCCACAGATGTGGACCAGGGAGAACATAAGAAATCTGATTCCAATGGTAGCTTTTAATGGAGCTGGCTCAAAAGTAATTGTGGGAGGTCGAGCAGCTAGAGACATACAGGGACCATGAGTAGGCACAGCTGTCGAGGCTGGAGTGGAGTCTGCTGCATTGGTTTGTGGGGAGAGGAAGTAAGGAGATCACTGGGGACCATGGGCCAAGAGTATCCTCACAAAGAGGGGAAGAAGAGTAAAAACCAAGGCTGGACACAAAGGAGATGCTAAGAAAACACGATTGCCAAAGATTGGCTGTGTCTGCCCTGGACAGGGCCAGGGATGGTTGAGGTTTGAGTCCAAAATGCCCCTCAGGTTCCTGCCTTGAATACTTATTCTATAGCTGTTTGGGAGGTGTTGGCACCCTTAGGATGTGGCAGAGTACTCGGGGTGCACCTTGGAAAGATGCACCCAGCCTTTAGTTCTGGTTTGCCATGATGTGAGGAACCTCCTTCCCAAGTTTCTGCCACCATGAATTAAGCTGGGTACAGTACTAACAGTGAGGGGATATGGAGAGGAAGTTGTATTGAAATTCTCTGAAACAACAAGTCCGAATCAAGTGCTTAAATTGCTTCTGTCAGGTACTCTGGCCATAGCAATGTGAAAGAGTTATTGCAATGTGGGGTCATTCATTCTTGCACTCATTCTCTCTCTCTCTCTCTCTCTCTCTCTCTCTCTCTCTCTCTCTCTGTGTAGTCATACATAGAACATAACTATAAATAACAAGAATAAAATCCACTCCCCAGGGAACTGGTGATATAGCAAGCAAGTTCCAGATAATATAATGGTAAGCAGTGATGAGGGTGATGGAGACAAATTGAAGAAGATAGAGTGTGTGCAGAGAAAGAACAAGCTGTGAGTGTTCCAGAGAGAGAAGGCAAGGAACAACACCCTGGGGAGAAAGTTCATGGATAACTTGGACATCATCTCCTCTTCTTCCTCTCTCTTCCTCCTCTCCCCTTCCTGACCCTCCCCTCCCCCTTTCTTCTTTGATGAAGTTGGAATCTACAGTGTTGCACGTGCCAGGACTCTTATTCTACCACGGAGATACATCCTCAGCCCCTTTCTTTTGCATCTTCTAATTTTGAGATAGCGTCTCCCTAACTTGTCCAGGCTGCCTTGGAGTCTGTAGCTCAGACAGGCCAGAACTTGTGATCATCTTTCCTCAGCCTCCCAAGTGGCTGGGACTGCAGGCCTGTGCCACAGACACAGCTCTCCTCTCCTCTTTTAAATGGCTGTACTTCTCAGTGGAGGGCCCCTGTAAGTGGAGGTGTCATCTCACCAAAACTGGAAGGAAAGCGGAATGGTAGGGACCACTGCAGTTTAATTAGATGACACATTTCTCTCCTGTTAGTTTCAGAGTGGCGGCCAGGCCATATGTTCCTGTGCTTTGCTCTCCCTCATTGCCCCTCTACCTGATGATGGTGGAGGGCACTGGCTTGCAAACTCCTACAGAGAACGGGAAGGTACACATTGGTGGTCAGTGAAGGCAGTGTGAACTCTTCTTGATGTGCTGAAGACCAGGTGGTGCTAAGCCCGAAGCTGATTCAGCAGATAGGTGCCTGGGGCCACCTCCAGCCTTACTATGGTGCTTCCGTATGACCCGTTTGCTGATGAAGAGACTGAACTGCAGGTGGATGGTGGAGTTGCCTAGAGATACACAGTATAACGGAGCTTGGACTTGAGGCCAACCACTCCCATGTATAGGGAAGTCTTAAAGGAAGATTTGAGCTGAACCAGTAAGGAGAGGGTTCCTAGACAGCATCGCTCTGGTGATGAGCCTTCACTGTCGTGCAACTGAATCACCCAGGAGATTTTTAAGCTCCCAGTGCCCAAGTCTTCTCCCAAGCCAATTAAAATGGCATCTCTAGAGGTGAGACCCAGGTACCAGGCTCTCAGATAATGTATCCAGGTACAACTTCCCAGATGATGCCAGTGAGCAGCCCTGGACTAATGGCAAGCTCAGTTGTGCAGCCATGGGCTAATGGCAAGCTCAGTTGTGCAGCCATGGGCTAATGGCAAGCTCAGTTATAGTTCCGAAAAAGAAAAACTCAGAAATTCTTTTTTTTAAAGGACAGTACTGATAATTTGCTATTTATTTCTTCCTTCTCTGGCCACTCCAGAACAGTCATTTTTCAAGATAAGAAGTAGGGTTAAATGGGTATAAAAACACGAATAAAATTGAAAGTAAATTGCTAAGTGAGAAATAAAAGCAATGAATAATGTAAAAGGGGGAAGAGCTGGAACAAGTAGGGCAGAAAGCAAGTCCAAGAGAATATTATAAGCAGAGGGCCACTTGGGGAAGGCGCTATGGGGTTGGAATACAAATGCAGGAAGGAGAGAGGTGGTGTGCAAGCCCTGTCTTTTGGAAACTCGAGAGCAGTAAGTACCTTGGACGCCTGAGGGATTTCAGCTCTTACAGATGATTGACAAGCTCAGGCCACAGGCAGCCAGGGCCTCCCCAGAAGGACAGTCACAGCCTTGGTCTGCACAGCATGTTCGGAACCGAGAGGCGACACTGTGAGAACAAGAGGTCTCCAGTGACGCTGACCTTTGCTCAGCTGGGAGGTGTGGTGTGGGGAAAGGAGAATCAGAATCCAGAGGGTGGAAGAGAAGCCCCTTCTTCAACTTGAAGAAGCTGTGGCTCGCATTTCGCTCTCTTTCCCTTTTAGTCCTCAGCTGCTAGGATAAGAATTACTGTCCTCACAAGGGCGCCCATGGGATCAGCTTCCCTGTAGACCATAAGCCATCAGAAGTCAAATGAACAGCATCTTGCTTGCCTTTCTAGGCTGTTACCTGAGTGAAACTGCCTCTAGATTGGGGTTTGGTAATGATTGCAAATCTCTGTCATTCTTTGACTATCATTGATGTCCATGATCATTACTAGTCAAACCTCCTAAAGGGAGAGATACAGTGTCTTTTGACTGACAAGTATTAGCTTCTCCAAGATTGCTTCTAACCAATTTCTCAGCAGCCTCAGGTCGTGAATAATGAATGTTTGTAAACTCAGAATATTCCATCTAGCAGGAACCATGGTTTTTGTGTAATGGTTTCAGGATAATGCATTGGAGAGAGACAGGCAATAGCAGATCTCTTTGTCTGACGTGGTTATGGGATGCAGGTTGAGAGGTGCACTTGCAGGTGTCCATTTGTGGGGCAGCTGGTGGGCACTGAGTGGCATCTGTGAAACTATGCTTGAGTAGGGCCAAGGCAAGTGGCTCTTTGGCTGGATTGCTTGTTTTCAGATTTTGTAAAAACTGTGTCAGTGTGGACTTGCCCATCTTCATGTATTTTCCCTGCAACAACCTTCTTGAGAAGACAAGGGAGTTCTGGTCAACAAGTGTACACTAAGGCCCTTTGTGTAGATCCTGGCTTCACTTCTGTGGTGATGAAACAATCTGACCAAAAGTTAATTAGAAGAGGACATGCAATTCCAGTTCATCACTGAGGGGAGTTATGGCAAGGAACTTGAAGGCAGGCCTGTTTGCTATTTCACAGAGCATTAACTCCAACCAAGGGACTCACTTCACAGCCAAAGAAGTACCTCAGGAACCATACAGGATGCTGTCTGCCAGTTGGCTTACATGTTGGTTTATTTAGCTAGCTTTCTTAAACTGTTTAGGATCACCTGCCTAGGGATAGTACCACCCACAGTGGGCTGGACTCTTCTAATTAACAATCAAGACAGTCCCCCACAGACAACCCCATAGGCCAGTCTGATCTAGGCAATTTCTCAATTAAGTTCTCCTCTCAGATGATTCTAGGCTGTGTCAAGTTGACAGTTAAATCTAACCAGGACATTTAATTATAGAATAAATAGCTATTATGTGAACATGTTGGAAAAAGAAGCATTTGCATGGAAGATTCTCTCTTTAGTACATTTCCTTTCACCCTTAAGTGCCATCTTTCTATGCTTTACGAAATGGAATATTCTAGAATGTTCTCAAAGCGGTAACTAGATATTGGCAAGGTGTCCAAACAGATATCCACCCTCTCAGTGATTCATGATGTTACTGTGAATTCCTGAAAGAAAAAAAAGTCCCAAATTTGTAGATTGGCATAATGAGTTACCTTTTTGATTACCCAGGATAGCAAGCTAGTGATTTGATATGAAATGGCTTTTCTATGTGCTTTCAATACCTGTGAGCAAGTGTTTGAAGCAATGTTGTGGTACCAGGTACAGTAGAAATTGCCATAGGCACAAAATTCCCAAACAAACATTTAACCTAACAACATAACCAAGCTAGTCATAACGTTCCCATTGAACCATCTTAAATGAGCTCTCTGTGCCCACACAGAATTAGTCAAACTCCACTTCTGTGTGATTACATCTCTGGCAGCGCTGCCTCTGGAACTAACCTACTTCCTCAAGCGTGGCTGATGCTGTGTATTCATGGATAGGAAAGGACACCTTGACTCTCTTCAAACATGACCAGGTTGGAAAAAGGAGAACAACAACAACAAAGAAAATGTTTGCTGGACAGGTAAAGAACAAATCAAAGAGTCAATATTTGAGGATTTGGACACATCCTGGCACATACAGAATCCCATAGTAAGAAAAGTCAAAGGGCTGGAGAGAGGGACCAGCTGGTAAGGGCACATTTTGCTCTTCTAAAGGATCCAAGTTCAGTTGCCAGAACCCATGTCCAGTGGCTTGCAACTACCTGTAACTTCAATTCTAGGGTTTCCAACACCCTCTTCTGGTATCCACAGGAATCCCAACACAGGAGGGTCACACACACACACACACACACACACACACACACACACACACACACAAACTTAAAAAATAAATGAAAACATGTTTTGCAAATCCCTCTAGTAGGTGCTGTACAGATTCTGGCTGGGAAACATCATGCCTTGAAAAGAAACAGAATGAGTCAGCACATTTTTGCTCTGGTTTGTTTTGGTTTTGGGGACTGTGTTTTTCTATAAAGCTCTGACTGTACTAAAGCTCACTCTGCAGCCCAGGCTGGCCTCAAACTCACAGAGATCCGCCTACCTCCACCCCTGAGTGCTGGGATTAAAGGTGTGCGCCACCACGCCTGGCAAGTCAGCGATATTTTTTAAAAGAATCACATAATAAACCTTTGAGCTTTTGTAGACCTCATGATGTTTATTCCAACAACTCAGTTCTATCATCAGAGTGCAAAGGCAGCCACAGGCTGTATGGAGACAATCAGAAGTAGCTGTGTTCCAATAAGACCTATAAAAACAGGTCATATGCTAGGTTTGCCATGGGCTGTAGTTTTCAAAAACCTCCCTCCATTTATATAACTGAGAAGGAGGTATGTGTGTGCAAGACAGGTAACCAAATTACAGAGCACAACTCTTAGGGCCCTTTTAGGGAAGTGTGAAGAAACAGATTCTGAACTCAGATCCTGACTTTGCTACTTGCCACTTGAGTGAGCTTGAATACTTTATCAAACCATTTATATTCATCTGCAAGGCCCTGTTTTGCTCATCTACACAGCAAAGATAGCAGTAGAACTCAATGTTATATGTTGAGCATGTTCCAAAGAACCCCAAGGAAAGGACATCTGCGCAAGTGGTTTCTCTGAGATGAGATCCCAACTTTTATTACTGTAAAGGTCACAGTAGTTGACATTTAAACAAATTTCACCCTGGCACAGTTTGACACGGTAATTAGGCACAAATAATATCCTATTTACATAAGTTATTTTGTACACCTGTAGGGACTGAGTGAGGTCCTGAGTGAGTGCAGTTTGGAGTGAATGTGTATTGTTTGATGTGAGCTGACCATGTCAAGGACCAAGAAATCTGACCCATGGGAAACTGGCAAAGACTTCCCCTCCACATCAGGTTCAGAAAGGCAAAGCCTTCCTCTGTCCAAACACAGGTGTTTATGAACAACTGGCCATTGTGTGCAAAAACTAGCAACTGTGGCTTCCTGCGGAGGCTCACTAGCCCCAATGCCTGTGCTGTACCTAATAAACATGATGAGGTTCTGGGCCGGGGAGGCTCCATCAGAGTGCACACAGCCTATCTGACCTCAGCTTTTCTATACTTATGTCTGTGTGTCTGTCCTATCCTCATTCCCTCCCTCCCCTAGTCACAGTTCCAGACCTTGTGGATTGAGGCTTGCAACCAAGTGTTTTCTCTTCCGACCTTGACCACTCTGCAGGATATGGAGCTGGGAAGAGGTGAACCATTTTCCTCAAATGGTTGAAGCATCACCATCATGTATTTGTGGATGAAGGCTTTTGTATTCCTGGGAGTCCAGACTTCCTCTTTACAACTTTCCTGACACCGATGTCCACCATTCTCTCCTGATCAGGCATCTACCACCAAGCTTCTGCTATCACTTTTACTTGTGGTTGTAAAGCACATGGACACATTGTTTCTCTTTTTCTGAAGGGGCTGGCTGCTGGCAGGCACAGTCTCATCACTACATTGTGACAGGCTGCAGAGAGCGACCTCTGACACCAGGTAACCCAGAGAAGGCCGGAACATAGTAAATCTTAGGGCTAGGTCTTTACCGTCTAAAAGTTGCAGGCAGAAGATGAACCAATAGACTTCACATGGCGCACAGCAGTGAAACAATAATGTCCAAGCAAGTTGTTCTCGTTTCAAGGACTCCTTTGTGAAAACTCACAACAGTCTGGCATGGATCAGTTGCTGTAAGAACGTACCTACCAACCTTTTTTGGAGTGTTAGGGGAATCACCTCAAGGGGGTAAACGAAACACCTCTGTCTCCTATTTAATCCCACCACACACCCATGTTACTGAAGTGGAACCGTCTGCAGAGGCATAACCAAATGGTAACGTGTGTCTTAGTCAAAAAGAGTTTTAGCTGTAAGGGACAGAAACAAAGTTAACTGAAAGTAACTGAAAATACTTCACAGTGGTAAACACTCAAGACTACTAAATCTACTGGTTCAACAGGTCCAGGATCCAGACTCTATCTTACCAACCTCCATACATCACCCCTGTCTCCAGCTGCCAGCTCCTACCTTGGCTGACATTGGCCAATGCCTTTTTCTTTACTCACAGACACAGCCGCATCAAGAGTAAGAAGAGACCATATCTTCATGGCAGTCGCTTTTAGGAATGACAACACCTTTCCCAGAGTCCTCTTGAAGATCTTACCACAATTCTTTGGTCACCAAAGATGGCAAGTTCAGTCCCACACAAATTCCAGGGAGAGGGAATAGGAAGGACCATCATGTTGGCTTAGATGGCCTAGAATTTGCCCTGGAGCTCAGCTGGGAGTAATGTCAACTTCACCGTGTCATTTGAGGAAGGAATGGGTTCCAAACCAAATTTGGAGCTATGCCAACAAGGAAGACAATGTACTGGATGTTGGCGAACAATTAACATCAGGATTTTGGAGACACGACTAGCGCCCACTTGATGCTCTTACACACACACACACACCACCTTTCCTGCTAATCACTAATCAGCAGATGGCTAAAACGCCTTTGCAAAGATGAGAGGCATTGTAGCACCCTCTCAAGGGCACAGCACAAAGATACAAGGTGGCTTAAGAAAAGTATGAATTGAAAGAGTTTCTCTTAACTTGGGGAGGTCTACTATACAATCTTTTCTTCTTTGGCAAAAATGAAGGGAATAAGAATCAGAAAGGTGTGTGGTACAAAAGATCAGAGAGACAGAACAGTCCACAGCTTCCCCACCTCGCCAGTTCCTTAGCTGATCCTGTTTCCTCAGACTAGAAGCCTCTCTGTCCTCATCTGAATGGGCCTCAGTTGAACTGCTACTCACAGCCTGAAAGCTTAACCAGCATCTAGTTCCTCATCCTCACGCCTTATATACCTTTCTGCTTCCCGCCATCACTTCCTGGGATTAAAGGCTCTTGTCACCATGCCTGGCTGTTTCCAGTGTGGCTTTGAACTCACAGAGATCCAGAGGGATCTCTGCCTCTGGAATGCTAGGATTAAAGGCGTGTGTGCCACCATTTTCTGGCTTCTATATCTAGTGGCTGTTCTGTTCTCTGACCCCAGATAAGTTTATTAGGGTGCACAATATTTTGGGGAACACAATACTACCACAGGTGGATGGCTCTACTATTTCTCATAGTATCCCAGCAACCAGGGGAGGGCTGGATACCTATTTCCTGTCTTGCTGCACAGCCATTATGTCCACTTTGGTGGAACCACAACGAAAACACTCAGCTCAATCTTGCCTTCCAGACTTAAGTCTGGCTCATGTTGGTCCAATGGTACCCAGGCAGGTTAAGTACCTGTTTTTGGTCTCAATCCCTGATAATATTTTCTTGAGGGGGTTTGTCTAGTTCTGTTGACCCTCTCTCCCTATGCTTGACTGTTAAGCCTTGAGTTGTTTCTCTCCAGCACTTTTATAGTCTCTCAACTTTACATTTCCAACCAGCCTGGAGTTCAGAAGCCCTTTCTCTGCATTGTCTTTGATCAAATGTCAACCTGTAGATGTTTTTGACACATAATCACTATCATAATACCTCCATGGTGCTTGCTCTGGAATGAGTTTGTCATTTCCTCTTACACTTGTCTACTGAGGTTCACATTTCCTGGTTCCCTCATCAGTTCCCCCTCCTGACCTCAAATCTCCCTTGTCCTTTGTCTGCAAGTTTTTCTCTTATAAAGAAGCAGCCACCCAACTCACATGGCCATCAACATGCAAAGGATGGTTTATGTTTCCATGAAAGTGGAATGAACACAAAAGAGGCTGTCCTGGGCCTGAAAATGCTTCATACAAATGGCCAGTTTTACATTACGCCTCTTTGCCCACCGCCCCTTTCAGCATATAAACTAGGAGGCTACAACATGCATAAATTCAATACTTGCAGAGGCCTGCCAAGTGGAAGCCTAATGTTCTTTTCCCTTCTACAGCTGATCTGAGTTTGTACCCATGCAAATGGATGCTGGTATTTATATAACTTTACAAGACTTAGAAAGTCCACAGAAGACTCTGACACTCAAATTAAAGTGGTATCCTTAGATCACCTCACTGTGCAGAAGGGTTGGGAAATATTTGGTGAAGTTAATCCCCATTTGGCCACATCCATGACAGCTAGCCATAGCAGGAGAAACGAGAAGAATAAATTCCAGGCATGCTTTATGATTTATTTGATGTATGCGTTTTAAGCTAAAGCTTAAGTATGCAATATATATTTGATTTTTCAAAATAGGCTGTGGAAGAACAAACTGAATGTAATGGTTCCATGGCTGTCTCTGGAGCCCGGGGCTTCTCAGTCAGATTCTTTGTTTTGTGTGTGTGTGTGTGTGTGTGTGGCTGTATGGGTTATATTTTTCAAATGATCTTTAATAGTGCATTTATGTGGTAGGTTCTTTTTGGCCCCATTTCAAGGGCTACGATAGAGGCTGTGATATCTATTCCCACCCAGTTGTTCCTCTGAGACCCAAGAGACAACAAGGTGAACAGAGACAGGGGTTTGGCACGTGTTTAGGGTCCAAACACTAATGGTGAGAAAATGGGTCAGAAACAGTTAACCGTGCTCCCTATGGGAGTCATTACAGGCAGCCATGGAAGCTGCTTTGTAACTTGCAAGGTCACGGGCTTTTGGAACCACCTCAGTCCTGACAGATGTGCCTATGCTGCTCTGGGTTTGCAGAAGGTCCACAACCATCATTTGTTGCTTTGGTTCGCAGGGCAGAAATTCAACACACACTGTAGAGGTGGCATGCCTGTCCGTTCCTCAGAAATGAAGGCATCCCATCCCCTTTGAAGTCTGAAGTTGAGCTTCTTAAGGTCAGTGCTTGGAGGAGAGGGAGTGGCCTGGGGAGGCTTATCCAGAGCAGCTGTAGAGCAAGTAACTAGGGTCGAATGGAAACCGACTGAAGGATGATGTAATGATACCTCACCAAGAGAGCAAGGGAATAGGAGGGAACTGTGGACTCACGAGCACGTAACTGACTCTGCTCTTTAGCTGAAAAATGCATTTCTAATGAGTCTTCAAACTATTCTAGTATTCCTGGCATTTTACAATACAGCAGAGATATTTTAAGTTTGCCTTTACACTGTAAATCTCTCAGAGAAACACTCATGAAGGGTTTCAGCATGCCCGTGAAATGAAGGCTGTAGACATAGGCAGAACTGATGCTGACCTGTAAAGGAAGCTATTGGCTGGATAATCAGCGTGCTCTTAAATACCAATGATGATAGTCTTAGAACTAACTTCTTCCAGTAAGACTGTGTCTCCCGGACAGCAGGAAGCAGTGTGGTCTGGGCTGAGTAAGAAAGCAGGGCTTGCTCATTCACTCATTCCTTCAACAAGTACTTGTGGGCTTTCCCAAGAGTTGTGTGCTATACTAAACGTGGTTGGAGGACATAATTGTTTTTATTTGAATGTGAAATGTCTCCCACAGGCTCCTGTGTTTGAACACTTAACTACCCAGCGGAATTTGTCTTCGGAGGTTACAGAACCTTTCAGAGGTGGGGCCTGCAGATGTAGGAAGTGGGTCACTGTGGGGTGGGTTATGTGCCTCACAGTGTCCGTTCCAGCCCAAGCTCCCTTGCTCACTACTGCACTGTAGTGGGTAGCTGTTCTAGCTCTGACCTGGAAGTACTACCCCCAGTGAGGCTTCCAGTAACTGTCATGCCCACCTATGACCTGCCCCCGAGGCTGCGCGAGACAGGAGCCCTTAAGACCCGAGATCCAGGTGTGCTGGCTCTCTTGGTTCCTGGTGATCTGGATGCTGAATGGTAGACTGAGCAGAGTTCTCCAGAGAACAACGCTGGACTGCACTTCACCTCTCCCGGATCCTGTAACCAATCCCTTTACTTGCTGTAAGTTACCCCCAAATCAACCACCCTTTTAACTACGTGGAGTTGCCTTAATAAATCCCCACAATACTCCACCAAAATGTGACCGACGCATGCTTCAAGCCCTCCCCACCATGCCTTTCCCACCATGGCGGACTGGACCATCTCAAATTGTGAGCCCAAATAAAGCCTTCTTCCCATAAGTTATCCCCGTCAAGTGTTCTGTCATGGTGGTAAGAAAAGTTATACAACAATGAATACAACTTTCCTAGGAATATAGGTCAGTAGTTTAGGGCTTGCCCACTATGCATGTGGATAAGGCCTGGGATTCAACCTCTGAGATTTCAGCAAACGAACAGGTTCAGTTCTGTTTGTTGTCTTATTAGTGCTTATTATCTAGCAGGGAGGACAGATAGGTAAGCAAGATATGCCAACAGAATGTAAAGGTTTGCAAACAGGCAAGTCCAAAGGGTAAGGACCCTGTAGAGGGATCATCTAATTCAATTTTCAGGTGGCGCTAAAGCAGAGGCCTGGAGGATTCGTAGCAGGAAGCAATAATCAGGGCTGGAAGAGTCACAGTGCAGAGGCCTCAAGGACACAGCTACAGACAGGGAGGGATAAAAACAATAATGGAGTCTCACTGTGAAATGGGATGTTGATCTGGGCATTCAGGTCATAATCCTAAGGGCGAAAGGACAATAACCATTATCCAGAGTGGGATAAATAATTGAAAAGGCTGCCAGAAGAATGAGGACACTGAGCGCATAGAATGTGTCTCGTGTGGTTTGGGTTATTCATCTCATTACCTTAGGCAGTCCACTTGCACTTGGGCCTAGTTTACTGTGTGAATCAAATAAAATGGATGCATGATACGAGCCAGTGACTATAAGCACACGCCTAGTTACTGCTGAACCACACGGCAACTGAGCTTAAATAACTTGGATCAATAGTGTTTCCACTGAGTTAAGACAATTGTTTTTCTCCTTCTGTTAGTGTCTAAATATCTATTATGGTTGAAATGTCAGCTATTCCGCACCTTAAGCGAAGGTGATTTTTAAGCGAATCAGAATACAAAAACTTACGGTCTTTTCCCCCAGGGTGTAAGGTTCCTTGTAAGATGCCTGTGTTGGAATGGCTCCAGTCAGTGAGCACTGTGTGGATAGCCTAAGACAGCGGCAAGCGGACAGTAGCCACAAGAATTTCAAAGGAGTCACATTTGTGCTGGACAGTGTAAGAACAGTCACAGAATAAAGTGCTTCCAAGGAAAAGGCAGAATTCTCATCGTGGCCAAAAGTCTGATGATAAGCAATTGAGGGGAGGGAGGATTCTTCTGGCACATGGCTTAAGGGGATACAGTCCACTGTGGCCAGAATGCATGATGGGAGGGAGGTGTCCATGGCAGCAGATATCAGGAAGCAGAGAGACCAGGGTTGGAAGTAGGAACGGGCTACAAATCACAAGCCCTGCTCTCAGGCAGCCCACCTTCTCCAGCTACTGGTCACCTCCTCAAGAGTCTACTGTCTCCCCAAACAGCATCACTAGCTGAGGACCAAGGGTTCCAACACATGAGCCGGTGGAAGATAGTCTACATCCAAAAAAGCACCATGGCATTCTGATGCAGAAGAGCAGCAGGATCCACACACTGAGGAGCCTCTGTAAGCACTCTGTCAAGCACAGCTCCTTTTGGTGAGCACTGTCACATGAGGAGAGTTGTACCTTCAGCACGCAATTAATATGAACATAGATGAGTGTAGACATACAGTTGGCCACGCTTTCATTTCCCACCCCAGTAACTATAAGCTTGGAAAGAGAAGTCTTCATGACTCACGTATCACACAAGGCAAGTGGCGGAATACGGGTCTACAAGCATGGGGCGGAGGCGCCAACGTGGGACACATTCTCCTCCGCCACTGTCCGGCTGGCAGTAGACTGACATCATACTTGTACCTTGTGTTTTCTGGTATGTGTTGAGATGGGTTCACTCACTTTGTTCCTCTCCATCCTTTGGTGATCTGTTTTGTTCTTGCCGCTTTATCTATCTATCTATCTATCTATCTATCTATCTATCTATCTATCTGTCTGTCTGTCTGTCTGTCTGTCTGTCTGTCTGTCTGTCTATCTATCTATCTATCTGTCTGTCTGTCTGTCTGTCTGTCTGTCTATCTATCTATCTATCTATCTATCTATCTACTTATTTATTTATTTTAGATAGGAAATTATTTTAGATGTATTTACTTATTTATTTATTTTAGACAGCTAAGCTCCACTGGCCTTGAACTCACAGAGATCTGCCTGCTTTCCCAAGTTCTGGGATTAAACATGTATGTCACCATGCTTGGTACTCCTGGTTATTTGGTTATACTGTGAATGGCAACACCAGTCAGAGGAAGCATTCCTTGTCTTTTTTTTTTCAGTCAGTTTTGCTCAAAGCATGGGCTGTACATGGAATATGTGGGCATCATGTCAAAGAATGTTGGAAATGTAGAATCTTGGGCCCTGCCCTAGATCTGCTAATGCAAGTCTGCATTTTAATAAGATCCTCTACATACCCTGCTGCCAGTGATTCCTATGCTGTGGACAATCCTATGCTGTGGACAAGCCACTCCAAAGACGCTGACGTATCTATGGGACTCTAAGAAGTGCCTGGCACCTCCCAGGATGGAACCAAGAATGAATTCTCCACAGTCTTCATGACACTGAATGCCAGCAAGGCGGAGACAGCATGGAATGACGTGAACCAGAAAGGAAACTGGAGGAGAGGGTGCAGAGGGGACCTCAAGCACACTCAGGAGCACACTCAGGAGCACACTCAGAAGCACACTCAGAAGCACTCTCAGTAGCACACTCAGAAGCACACTCAGAAGCACACTCAGTAGCACACTCAGAAGTGTGCTGAATGTGCCAATGGTGACTCTGGGGTAAACAGCATTTGGCATGTTCTCTGGGCTCAGTGACAATTTGTAGTCACCCCTCTGTCTGGTTTATGTCACCAGGAGGCCCAACAGCTTGAGCTTCCTGGAGGTGACGTGGCTTTGGTTACAAAGGACCGCGAAGGACCATTTGGCCCTAAGTTTATACCTCTCTGATTTTTACCACTGCTTACTGTTGAGGACCCAGGTGTCCCTCACTTTCCTAAAAACAATTTTTTAAAAATAAAACAAACAAGCTAAAAGAGTTTTCTGTGGGGCCCTAAACTGTTCCTATGTGTCATTGGTGGGCCCTGTCATCCTATCTGGGAAGAGCTGCTGATTTCTGGGGACAGTAACCTTGCTGGGGGCCCACTGTCACTGGGGACACAGTGGCTTCTGCTGCTGAGTTCCTCCTGCTGCTGCTGCTGCCGCTGAGAAACCAGAGCCAGCTGAGGTAGGTGGGCACTGTCAGAGAGCCAGGAGAGATCGTGCAGGGCCACATCCCCTCCCTTGAGAGCCGTGTTCTCTTCTGCAATAAAGAACACTCATTTGGGCCTTGCAGGGGTGGTGGCTCAGGGTGAGTCATTAGCTGGTGGTCATGTTATTTACTGTAAATGCATTTTTATGGATTTTGCTCGATGAGGTCTAGAAAGCTAGGCCAGGGCTCTTTGATCCAAGAACATGAAGATTTCTGATGGCTGGAGGACATGGGCTCAAGACAATTTCACTGTGACTTCATGGACCCCATTGATCACCAGCACTGATGGAGCTGATGCAGAAGGCGGCACTCCTGTGCTTCTATAAGACCATTTTTATTTAGAAATGAAGGAAACACCCAGGCTCTTTCTGACCATGCCGTGCCCTCTTCCCTGCTATTCCTTTGATTGCCTGACACAAGCACACGCGCGCGCGCGCACACACACACACACACACACACACACACACACACACACCTTTCCACAGATTTGCCTTTCACTAACATGGGTGATCTCCCTTTTATTATTCCCAGTCCAGCGTCGGAAGTTTGAAAGTAGTGTTTCAGAAAGCTCGTAAGTAACAGTGGTGCAGCTTTCCTCTGATTTCAAGGCCCCATTTCCAAACTCCACATCACAATGTTACAGAACAAAATATCATTCTCACAATCAAGCATAAAACAAATGTACAAAACATCCTAGGAAGGATGGATCCAAGCTCATAAAAGATCAGACTATATTGGAATCACATCCTGGCACAGGCTATTTTCCCATCCATGTTTCCAGGGCTTTCCACCCAACTCTTCACCTCTCTTCTGGCTTCTGTTCTGTAACATCTTTGGGCAGAGATGGCAGGATTGCCCATCGGCAGGTCATTTGTCCCAAATTCCTCTACCAAAGCCACCAAGGAGGGTCAGAAGAAAACTAGGGAGAAGGCAAACTTGTTTCACTAGGTTGTGCCAAAAGCTGCGATTTTGAGACCCTTGATCCACCATGTCATAGCTGAGACACTTGGGAAATGCACTCCATCTCTCTGAGCCTTTGTTACTCATCCAGCAAAGAAGGATTGTGATATTACTCAACAGGGTTTGGGAAGGAAAAAGACAATGTAGTGCTCTAGAAATACCTAAATATCGCCTGGTTCTGATGCTACGTTATTTGTGAGAGTTCTTTCTTGCCTCTCAGCCTACGTGTGTCATTATGGCTTGGTTATTAAATGCCCCCCACCAAAAATTGTATATTGATGGTTTGGTCCCCAGTGCAAGCAGCACGCAGGGGTGGGGCTTTGGGAAAGTGACTGGATAATGAGGGCTCTGTCTTTGCCAATGGATTAATCCATTGGTAGATTAGAACTTTGATTAGGCTGTTGGGGGTGCTAGAACCCCGGAAGGCAGGGCATAGTTGGAGGAAGTAGGTGACTGCAGAAGCGACTTTGCAGTGCATGTCTTTGCTCTGATTCTTTCTGCTGCTTCCTGCCTGGCAAGAGGTGAGCAGCTTCCCCTCCCATGTGCTCCTGCCACCGCGTTCTGCCTCACCACAGCCCTGAAACAGAAGGAGCCAGGTGAGCATGAACCAAAGCCACGGATGCAGTGATCCCACATACATCCTTTCTCTTTAAGTCTTTAAGAAATCTCAGGTATTTGTCATAGCAAGGAAATGCCCAACAGAGGTACATACAGGCTTACTTATATACGCATGCAATGGTATTTAATATAGCGTATTATGTACTAATATGACTACATACGATTATAAAGCATGCTGTATTATATATTATGCCATCTTATTATTATATAGTATATCATATTGGATTATATAGTGTTAGCCAAGTTTTTGAATACCATAGACTGGTAAATTATAAAAAAATAAATGTCTGTTTACCAGTTGGTTCTGAAAGGA
The DNA here is from genome assembly GCA_902168405.1 of Peromyscus aztecus. Lineage (NCBI taxonomy): Eukaryota > Metazoa > Chordata > Mammalia > Rodentia > Cricetidae > Peromyscus > Peromyscus aztecus. The sequence goes on along the minus strand of CABHPQ010158424.1, from coordinate 22,013 downwards.
GGAGTCTAAGAACATGGTGCTAGCCTCTGCTTGGCATCTTACGAGGGGATCCTTTCTGTATCGTAACGTGGCAGAGTCTATCACGTGGCAAGCCTGAACAAGAGTGGCAGAAATGGCTCCCATCCAAGCCATTCCTACAACAGCCTGTTAATCCATGAAGGGTAATCTACTCATGAGGGCTGTGATCATGACTCAGGAACTTCCCACAGGCCCTACTTCTCAATACTGCTTCATTGAGGATCAAATTATCAGCACATGAAACTTGACAGACAAATTCAAACCATAGCAAATACATACTACTTTTCCATAGCATATTTCGCTACTTATTATACTTTACTGTTATAATATATCAACTAAGAATATCATGCATGTATATTGCACATCCTCATTTTTTCCAAGAATCTAAATCCTCAGACCCATAACTGCCCATACTTTGTAAGGGTATAAGACTGAAAAATGACTAACAATATTTTATTCTAATAAATTTTTCTTTCCATGAATAGAAATGAAATAGTCTGAAAATGAGATATTTGAGTATACCATAAGGACATCTCAATCCTTAACTATAATAACTTCATTATTTAAAAACCAATCTTGAACTGATGCAACCAGAAGAATTCTGCATCTTAAAGCCATTGCTGCTAAGCTCCCTCAACCAGGTCATCTAACTATGATTATGGATGGTTTAATGCAAATAAAATTAAAAATGTAAAAAGATCAGTGCATAATTTTGGTTGCCGATGATCACACCATTACTTGAATTTAACCACATGATTTTTTTTCCTTAAAATTTAATTGTGAGCCCAGACATCTCTTTTGAATTCTATTTTTTCCCTCTTGAGTATCTGGTGAATGTGGACACAGTTTTCTATGAAGTCCACACTTTATGTCCCTGCTGGGCTTCTGTGATCATCTGAGAGACAAGGCATATGCTGCTTCTCCTGGTTGTAAACATATTGAACCCCCGTAGCCAAGAGTCAACTATAAATATTTTATTAGCATTCTAGGAAAAAAAATCTAAACTCAGGAGTGAATTAGTCACACAATTGAGCAAAAAGAAGAAATTGTTCACTTTTACAGGCTCTGCCCATTCCTCCTCCTTACTTGAGGTTCCTGAATCAAGAACAGAATAGCTCAGGTTGCTGGCCAGCTCATACCTGAGCTCCCCACTCCATGACCCTTTTCTAGGGCACACATCTGGAAGGCCAGAAGGTGGGTATTTACGTGAGTTTAAGTAAGCTGGAATGTCAGGCATGGAGTCCCTGGTCTTCACATTTGATGATGGCTGGTTGCCTCTGTTCCCTCTTTCTATGTTAGTAAGAGCTATAACCTGATTAACATTTAATTTCAATTAAACTAGTGATCATGTTCTCAACCTTCTATGCAGAGAGGGTTAATTTAGCTGGGAATACAGCTCTTTGCCATAGCCATAACTGGCAGTAGTTTCGGCGGTGGGGTGGGGGACGCTAAAAACTAAGAGAATGTAGCGTCCATGTTTAGGGACCTAGAGAAAATTAGAATGAAACGTAATTCTGTGGGATGGCCTAGGTTATACATATTTATAGTTTCTAGGTTGGAGAAGTCCAAGCTGCCCGGAAAAGTGAGTTAGTGAGCAGGCGTTCAGGAGGTCTCACTTCCCAGTGTACTTGGGTTTTACTAGTCTGAACATAGATGTCTCTTGCCTCCACTGGTGTCTCTTTAACTTCCCATCTTACATGAAAACCACTCATTCCATTTCCCATCATGCTATATTCTCTAGCATATGGACCCAACAATGTTCGTGAAGGCGCTTTTGAAGTCACCCCCCTACTCCAACCCCCTGGCGTTTTTAAAGATTCAGATTGTTTATCCTGGTATGATAACATTCCTCTGTAATCTCAGCACTGGGAAAGCTGATGTAGAAAGGTTCTGAGTTCAAAGTCAACCTGGGCTTCCTAGTGTGTTCAAGTTCATCTTGGGCTATAGAGCATGACCCTTGCTCAAGCAGTAAGAATAAGACAAGAAAACCTCGCAAAACATTGAAAATTATTTCCTGAAATAATAAACAATTGGAAGCTGCATGTTGAAAATGGTGACAATAAATAAAATGTCACACACACACACACACACACACACACACACACACACACTGGAATTTTTCACAACTACAAAAAAAAGAACAAACTTATGTCATTTGTGAAATGAACAGGACTAGAGACTGTCATGTGATGTGAAATAAGGCAAACTCTGAAAGAAAAATCTCTCTAGTTTCTCTTGTATATGGAATATATTTAAGTATATATATATATATATATGTGTATATGTCAAAACTAGAAAAGGAGAGAGAGGAACACGACTGGGGAGGAGGAACAGAAGAGCGTCCTCATGGACATATGAACAAGAACATGGCATCCATGCATGAAGATTTCATAGCGAAGTCCGTCACTTTGTACAATTTTTGAGATAATTTAAAATAGTCACTATACAATAATGATGTTTTCACCCTGTTGAAGGGAGATGGAAGATTGGTAGAAGTATAATATGGGGTTCTTGGAGAGGCCTCAGGGACCATCTCAACCACAAAGATGTGAAACTGAGACCAGCAAAGCACTTGTTAATTGTCAGAATCACAACTTTGACTCCAGTTCAATGGATGATTGGGCAATTTTATGCATTATTATTGTATCATGTAATGATTGATCTGTAAATATTATTTATACAAATCTAGACATATTGGCTATAAGTAACAGTTAGTAAATGACATGATTTACCTTACATGTTTTTGACAAGGCTAAAAGTTCAAAATCTGTTTTATTGCACAAAGCCTTCCCTCTGCTTAGAAGTCAGACCTGGCCAAGTGGACCTTTGACCATTGGCTTCTCTCCATGTTCAAAGCAGAAGGAAACAGCCAGCTGCTTAAAATAGCACACCATCTTAGTTGTTTTGCAAAATATTTAAGTAGTTTACCAGAAACTTTTTCCACAGTGAGATATCATCTGTACAGATAAACTATTTTGATAAAGAACAAATATTTAAAACACTAAACTGGTAGACTTCTACTTATTATTATAGAGCATTTTTCAGACCTCTGAAAGAACAGAATGGTTTCCCCCTCGAATCTGGAGATAAAAATTCATTTGTCCATTTAATGAAAGTTATGAAGTATTTTAAAGGTTTTGATTCTCTCCTGTGAGGGAATGAGGTGATCCAGTGAGGGATCAGTAGTGGAAGACAGTCTGGGAATTTAGGGGAAGGAACAGAAGGCTAGAACATGGAGCCAACTGGCCCCAGCACAAAGATCACAACCTGATCCCTTTAGAGGAAGTGAGGTGGGGGTGCATCTGAGAAACAGACAGGAACTTCAGAGTTCAGTTCCAGCTCTTGTTCCATGTGAGGGCAACCCCTCCTGACCACAGGCTCCAATCACACATGGCAGGGCAGACTGGGTGCTCTATCCCATGCCTCCCACCTCTCAATCTACAGCTCTGACTCTTTGTTGCCTGTTTCTTTCCAGAATAGAACGATGAGTCTGAAGGCAGCTGGGGGATTAGGAGGTAGAGCTAAGGTATGAACAGGTTCTTCATTTCAAAATGATACCAGATGCTGCCATGATTTTAGACACCCGGTGAAGGCACTGTGTGCAGTTTCCTGTCAAACTCCCGGTTGGAGAAGTCTGCCTAGTTTTAAGGCCCTCGTTTTAAAAATAGGAATCTATGCTAAATGTTCAAAAGCCTTTCTAAATTCTGAGACAGCTTCTTCTTCCCCCCCTCCTCTCTCTCTTCTCCCTTTCCCCCACTCCTCACCCTGCTCCCACCCAGCTCTATGGGTCTCCCTCGGCTGCAGTTTCAAACACAGGAGGCAGCCAGGGAAGTGGCCACATTGATTATTTTTAGAGCAGAGGGAGATGTGGGAGTTATCCGCCGTATCTTCTGTAATATAAAGATGAGTTAGTGGGAGCTCCTGATTTAGAGTTCAGAGAACAATTCAGTAATTTTCCTCCAAACGCAGTGCCACAGTTCCTGAGCCAGGGCTCTTCCACGTAAATCACGGCTTCTCTGACCACTCCTGCGTATCTGGAATATTTGTGGGTGAGCTCTGGAAGGAACCGATCCTCCCAACGTTCCACCCTGGTGTTTATTCTCATCTTAACTCTCAGAGTTGTTTCAGAGCCTGAGGAGGTTGTGAGCCCTCAATAAGGAGCTCGTAGGCCCAGATGTGTTGTTAGGAAAGTTGGAGTAATTACAGTCACCCCGAAACAAAAAGTGTGACAGAAATGGGCTCAGAGGCTCAGCTTCCATGCTTATTTCTGGGTTGGTTCCTCCAATAGCCTTTAGCTCAAGCCCACGCTCCAAGTATCATCAAAGGAAATGAAGGCAGGTGTTCGATCCTCTCACTGTCCATCACAGATAGACAAGAAAGCTTGACCCTGTGAGATGTTGGTTCTCTCCAAATTCATCTACAGTTTAAAGTAACCCCGGTCAAAATCCTAACAAGGTTTGCTGACTTTTGTTGTGTTTTTAGAAGAAAACAGACACACAGACTCTAAAATTAATTAGCAGATGATGAAGGACAGGCAGTTGAGAAAAGCTTAAAAAATAATAGTGTGGGTGGGCGTGCATCGCCAGACATCAAAGCTGAATGTTAATAGACAGAATATGGTGTGGAAGTCTGGCAGTGGGAATCAAAGCAATGGAGCAGAATAGAGCCCAGGAGAGTTTTAGCAAAACTAACACTGCAAAAGACTAGGAGAAGATTGGTCATTTCAGTAAATGGCATTGGGTCAATTGATATCTGTGTGAGTGTGGGGGAGGGCATGGGGGGCAGGGGGAGATGTAATCTCTTCCTCATCTCAGACAAAAAATATTCCATGCTCCATAGTAACATAAACTATTACGTAAAATTTTGAGCCACTGATTTTAATTGAGTTCCTGGGCTAACCTCCAACAGAAATCAAATTACCATGGCATCACTTACACCAAAGCTCCTTGCCACCAAACCAAGCCCAAGTTGTTTATTTCATCTTTTGAGAAACCAGGGGAAAAGTAATAATTCAGCCAGGGTAACACATCCCCTCTACTCTAGCACAAGAAAGGAACCAAAGGAACACAGTTCTAGCACACCAATTTTTGTTTCCTGAATCTCCTTGCTTCGGCCTTTGTTTATAAAAATACGAATTATTTCATGTGTTTGTGTGTGTGCCTGGGTGTATGTATGTATGTGCTCCGTGTGTGTACAAGAGCCTGTGGAGGTCAAAAGAGAGCTTTGGATTCTCTAGAACTGGAGTTAAAGATGTTGTGAGCTGCCACGTGGGTGCTGGAAACTGAATCTGGATCCTTTGCAAGAGCAGTTGGTGTACTTAACCACAAAGCCATCTCTCCAAACTCTTTCTTGCCTTTGAAACCAACTTCCTCTGCTGAGCTCCTGGGAGACTTTTTTCCCCCCATTTTTAGAGGAGATGCTGTAATTCATGAATTGCAAATTAAATCCGATTTGATGATTTCACCGTATTTGTTATTGTGATTCGTCTTTGGACAAAAGCAAAGATAAAGCCAACGGGTCTTTCAGGTTCCTCCAACAGAACACAAACACATAGAACAGGAGGGAAGGGACTTGGGCTGGTGCAAACAGGAACTCGCCTTCATCCAGGGATGCAACTGAGTGGACACTGCAAGTGACATGCAAGTGACAATGTCAAGGTGTACGTGTGGCGTCTAAAACAGCTACAGCCTCTTCAGCTCCGTAGGAGAAGAGAGGACAACTGTCTGATACGTGTGGGGTCAGACTTATTTCACCCTTGTGGCATCCGATTTCCTACCCCTGGGATCTACTCACTCCTGAATTTAAGGATTGCGTTTGAAACGAAGACTCCCTCCGAGCACTTACCTTTAATCCCAGTCCCTGAGAAGTTGAGGTGGCGGCGGAGGGGGGTGGGGTGTCATGAGTTCAAGACTGACCTAGACTACATGAAACCCTGTCTCAAAAATAGAGAATTTGAACATAAAGAGAGAAAAGAACAAAGATAAAGAAAACTCAAGTTACATCAAGTCCATCCTCCCATGTTACCACCTGGAGTTTTATTTCCGTTTAAAATTTAAAACAATGAAACTGAATGCTAACTGCAAGGTGTAATTTGGTTTGGTAAGTGCCAATTTTACTTCATGCATGAACTATTTTTATTGTTATAATAACATTTTAGCTGAAATTTATTATTTTTAAACAAAGGACGTATAAGGAAAATTACGTATGGTGTAATTACTTTTAAAATCAACCATGCCACATAGACAAAATGCCATATGACCTTTTCTAGATATCAAATACCTTAGACTCAAAAGACCTCTTCCACAAAATTATAAATTCTATCGAGAGACATTAAAGACTGAAGTAGAGAGACATTGTGTTAAAGGATTGAAAGACAATTATTATAAATCTAATCATTCTCCCCAAATTAACCCAGTCATAAGGACAAATGAAAATCCTAAATTCTTATTTATTCATCCTTCTCCCCCTCCCTCTTTTTTCTCTCTCTCAATACGAACTCTCTGTGTATCTCTGAGCAACCCAGACCAGGCTGGCCTCAAACTCACAGAAATCTGCCAGCTTCTACCTCTGTCTCCCAAGTGCTTAGATTAAAAGCATGCAATCACACACCTGGGCCCACAATTTTAAAATAAAACATAAAAGAGTCTAACTACACTTGACCACTTTAAGACGGGAGGGACACGTGAGATGCCTCAGTGGGTAGTGACGCTTGCCACACAAGCCCGGTGCCACACAAGCCTGGTGACCTGAGTTCAAGCCTCAGAACCTGTGGTGGAAAGACAGACCCAATTCCTGAAAGTTGTCCTCAGACCTCTACATGTGTATCGTGGAACACACACACACACACACACACACACACACACACACACACAGAGTAATAACAAATTCAATCAAAATGTCCTATCAAAAGTCACTAATAAGAGAATAGAAAAAAAAACCAAACAATGATAGAACTATTTGAAACATATAATTGACAAGTAGCTCACATTCAGCATATAATAAACCAAGACACAGAATACTGAAAGATTCCAGACACAAATTAATGCTTGCCACATGACTCCACTCATTATAAAGTTTGAAAACCAAGGTAAATTTAAACTATTTTTAAGGGATATCATCTTAAGTGGTACAGCTGAAAGGGAAGAGGAGGAAGCAGTTGCCTTAAAAGTTAGAAGCGTGGATGTCTTTGCTGTGGCCCGTTAGATCTCCTCCTGCAGGGAGGCTGTGTGAATGTGGAGTTGAAGACGATCAAGAGAACCCTGTGTTTGTGCATATGCCTCTCTTTGGGGCTCCTGGCGCTCTCTCTCTCTCTCTCTCTCTCTCTCTCACACACACACACACACACACACACACACACACACACACACACACACACA
>CABHPQ010158424.1:0-14609 GCA_902168405.1 Peromyscus aztecus | reverse complement strand
ACACACACACACACACACACACACACACACACACACACACACACACAAATTGTAATGGAAAATGATGGAGGAAGTAAATGAGTGTGTTCAAGTCTTTTTTTCAAGAGGCTTCATGAAGCTGAGAATGGTGGTGTATACCTGTAACTCCAGCTCTGGGTGGGCTGAAGCGAGAAGGTGACAAATCCAAGGCTAGCCTGGGCTGCATAGGGATACCCTAAAGTACTTGAAGACTCTGTTCACAATCGTTTAGTGAACCAACCTTGCCTCGCCAGACACTCAGGCAGTGGCCTAGCGTAGAGCAGTTTGGTCACATACGATGTTTTGTTTTACATCTGTAACATGTTCACAAAGTATCAAACCTTGTTCTGATTTAGTGTTTTCAGGGAATTCATTGGTCACCTATCAGTCTTTCCAGAACGTTCTCCAGGACTCCCTCCAGGGAAGCTCTTTGTTTTCTGTGCATCTCATCCCCCAGTGTTCTGGGTTTCTTTCTGGCCATGCTGACCTCATGTCTGATCTGTTTGTGCGGTTTCTCTTCCTGAGATCTCCCTCACGTGTCAATTCTTACTGCTTCTCTGTAACTGGGCCGGGATGTTTATGGCACCTGTCAGCAACAGGTGCAGAAACTGCCGTAGGATTGGATTTTGCAAAAGCAGAGATGCTTTGGATAGAGTTCCCAAACATAGATGACGCATTGAATAGAGGTCTTCTGGTCTGATGGGTTGTGTAGTCTGATTTCAACTAGATATCCTTTAAAACTACTTGCTCACTAAACTAAGCAAAGCAGAAATATCAAAGTCATTCTGCAGAAGCATTTTGAAGATGAATTCCCATTTTTAGCAGATGAGTGTATGAGCAGATTTTATTTAGTGTTCATTAAGTTTATGTACTAATATTATTTATGTCCTACAAGAGGCAGTTTAGGCGATTACTGCATCTAAAAATATGCATGCCATAATAAAAGCCTATATAAATCACCTTGCATGTCTCTCATCAGTTTTTAGTCTATTTTATAAGAAAACTTGGTATTTCCCTATAAGTAAAATCCTATCTTTATTTTCTTCTTTTTTTTTCCATATAAAAAGCTACTGCCTCTGTATGGATAGAATGACCTACTTTGAGCACCTTAAAAATCTTGAAATTTTTGTATTGATTTTGTGTTGGTGTTTTTATAAGTGACAAATGGCCACAGTGTTCAGGACACATACAATTCCTTGTTGGATAGTTTGTTTCAGTCCTGTTTTCAGTTGACATAAGCTCTATTGGCAGAATATGGGGGCGGGGAAGAGTATAAAGAGTCTTGTTAAATATTTTAGTCAGGTCTAAAGAGTGTGTGTATGAATGCCACCGCAGTAATAATGAATGATAAGGGCCGTTCTCCAAGGACTTAGTATAATAGGTCATTTTTCATCTCTATTATTTCTTTTTGTCATTTCTTTTAAAAAAAAAAAACCACACAGTGCCTTTTCATGTTATTTTATTTGAAATTTTCCCCTTAAGATTTCTGGACTGTTGCTATAGCAAAAATAATGATGAAATGAAACTTTGCCTAATGTTCATTTGCTCCTGAATTTCAGATGAGGGGTACTGCCTGCATTTCTCATGCTGACCGCCGCCGCATGTTCAAGAGAAAGAAGATGGTCTAGTTATTGCAAACATCACTCATTTCACAGTGAACTCCCATCTCACCATTCTTCCCATCCATTTCCATTGAAGAATATAATTTTGAATTGAAATTAGATAGTGACATTTAGATATCATCTCCCTAAATCTGGCCCATGATGTCTGCAGAATTCTTAGGGATGTGGTTACGGAGTGAGCAAGGAGAGCTAGCAAGGGTGTTTCTCATGCATGTATTCATGCGTTCCACAGCTATTTGTTGCTGCTTATGATTTGCTAGACTTAGGGTACAATGTAGTGGGGATAGATGTTGGGCCATGCGCTCAGCAAAGTCAGGAGATTTGTCAACACAGAAAAGGAAATTGCATCCACAAGTTACAAAGGAGCAGAGCCAGGTACTATTGGAGCACCCAGTGTGTACTTGCTTTGAATTACAAAGACATTTGGTGGCCAATCTCTCCAAAGGCCCAGAACCCAAGAGAGAAGATTGAAAGCTTCCACTGGAGGATGGATAGTAGGAAAAGTCTGATGTGGAAGCAGTGTGCAGGATGGGGCCAGAAACATGCCAGGAGCCAAGGACTGGATTCTGAAGGAGAGAATTTGTAGAGTTTTATAAGAAAAAATAAAATCAGGGTTTAATTATCAGAGTAATAGGAAGCCATTGGAATATTTTTCTGAACACACACTGAATTTTCTGGGACTAGAAGTTGATCCTGAGGAATAGAGTTCTGCTGACTGGAGTAGACTTTTTCATTCTGATCCCACTGGAGTCCATGGGTCTACCATTCAAAGACTTTTTTAAAATGTATTTTGTTTATTTTGCATGTGTGTGTATGCATTTGTGTGTATGTGTATGCGAATGCACATGTGCACACACTCATGTGAGTACATGTGTGCCGAGAGGGAGGGAATTGTCCGTGTAAGTGCCCAAGTAAGTGCAGGTCACAGTTTAACCTCAGGTGTCATCCTTTAGGCACGATACACCTCCTTTTTGAGATGTTGTGTCTCAGTAGCTTGGGGACTTACTGATTAGTCTAGGTCAGCTCGCTAGAGAGCCCCAAAGATCTCTGTGTCCCTTCCACACCAGTGTGAGGGTTACAATTGCACACCACCACACCCAGCTTTTTCACGTGGACTCTAGGGATTGGACTCAGGTTGTGCTGCAAACACTCTGCTCCCTGAGCCATGTCCCAAGTCCCTTCTTGATGGGTTTCAGTTGGTGGAAGAACATGCAGCACTCCTGAGCTGATGATTGGCATCAGAAAAGATCTGGGTAGCGGCCAACATGACTTTGACATGCTTTGTTTTTGCCCAACTGGGGATGATCTTTTTATCAGTCATCTTCAGAATGAATTCGGAAGACAGAAACTGATTACTGGGCTCTGTACTGAACAGTTCAGTACACTGGACTGTGGTGGTATTGTGTTCCCCAAAATATTGTGTACCTTAATAAACTTATCTGGGGTCAGAGACAGAACAGCCACAATATTAAACATGAGGATAGGCAGTGGTAGCATACGCCTTTAATCCTAGCATTCCAGAGACAGAAATCCCTCTGGATCTCTGTGAGTTCAAGGCCACATTGGAAACGGCCAGGCATGGTGACACACGCCTTTAATCCCAGTAAACCAGCCTTTAATCCCAGGGAGTGGTGGTAGAGAGCAGAAAGGTATATAAGGCGTGAAGAAACTCGAGGCATTTGGCCTGGGTAGGCATTTGGCCTGGAGAAGAATTTGGGCTGGTTAAGCATTCAGGCTTCTAGCAGCAGTTCAGCTGAGACCCATTCTGGATGAAGACTCAGAGGCCTCCAGTCTGAGGAAACAAGACCAGCTGAGGATCCGGCGAGGTGAGATAGCTGTGGCTTGTTTTATTTCTCTGACCTTCCAGCATTTACCCCAATACCCGGCTCAGGTTTGATTTTATTAATAAGAACTGTTAAGACTCATGCTACACTGGACAACCTGTTCTTCTTGAAGAATCACTGGTAGCTGCTAAAACTTCTTTTAGCTGGTCTTAACCAGCTTTACCAAGAAGGGAAAGAATCATTTGTATGGTGTGCTTTCTCCCAGTCTCCTGAGACTGAGCAGGCAAATGAAACACACAATGAAATCAAAGGAGCAGAAGATACAGCCTTGTCTGTTTTCCTGTACAGAGAGGATTTGTCTATGGTGACATAGTCAGATGCTTACACAGTAAACTGAAAACTGGCAATGATGGGCTCTGCTTTGAAGATATGTAGCATGTATGATTAGAATTTAACTGAATGAAGGATTCAGTGTTTCACTACCTAGATACCTCTTCTCACTGAGCTCCAAAGAGACAAATTCTTCCTATCAAATCCTTTGACAAGCAGCCCCTGCTTCCTTGAGACCTGTTGGACTGCCTTGTTGTGAGAGAGCCAGTGTGCTTTCCTCCCCAGGATGGGGGATGCTGCAGTTTAGACCAACACCTTCCATCACGAACACTGTGGAACACTGTCCTCCAGGCATGAATCGGCTTTTCCTCTCTGAACTCTCCACAACTGTGATTACATTAGAACATTGGGTCCATTAATGTTGATCATCCTCTCCAAAGATATATAAACAACTAATGGTTGTGGGAGTAGAAGAGACTTATTTTTAGCCGTGTAAACTGCCTATGAATTGTCCGTGTTGCTATGAATAACCTCTCACCCATACTTCTGTGCACAACTCCATCAACTAATCGGTTCAGCAACTGGACATTCTGGTTATCTTTCTGTCAACCTGACAAACAAGTTGACGTCTTTGGGGAAGAGGAAATGTCAGTTGGCCTTTAGACAAGTCTATGGGGGCATCTTCTTCATTAATGATTGATGTGGGACAGCCCAGCCCACTGTGAGCAGTGTGACCCCTGGGCAGGTGGTCCTGGCGTGTATAATAAAACAAACCAAGCAAGCCATGAAGTAAGAAGGTAAGCAGAGTTCCTCCATGACACCTGCTTCAGTTCCTGCCCTGGCTTCTCTTCCTGATGGGCTAGATAATGTATGATGAGATAAACTATTTCCTCCCCAAGTTGCTTTTGGTTATGGTGTTTATCACAAAGAAAACAAACTAGGACCCTGGCCTTGGAGGGATGGAATTCCATTGGTGGTACCTATATTGGGTATGATGATATTATTTCCCTCAACTCAGGAAAAGTTAATGTGTGTGCTAACGGTGCCGAGTAACTTAGATAGGAAGGAAAGGGGTTGTTGGGGAGATGGCTCAGTGGATAAAGAGCTTGCTATAAGGATGATGATGATGAGACTTCAGATTCCCCAAGCCCACATAAATGCCAGGTGGGTGTGGGAGCCTGCCTGTAATTCCAACACTGGAAAGCCAAAGACAGGCTAGCTAGACTAGCCAAATCAGAAGTTCTGGGTTCAATTAAGAGTGTCTGCCATACTGAATAAAGAGCAATAGAGGACAATTCCTCGTGTTAAGTTTGGACCTATACATACACACAAATGGCACAGCCGCTCACGAGTGTGAAAAAAGAAAAGGAGTTTGACAACGATGAAGGTTAACGACACTAGCAATAGGAAGACAAAATGGTCATACTTTAGAATCTGGGTCCTGTAGCTAGAGTTTTCCTGCCTGGCCCACAGTCAGGACAAATCTCTCTCACCTGCCAGTCCCACAGCCGCTCAGACCCAACCAAGTAAACACAGAGACTTATATTGCTTACAAACTGTATGACCGTGGCAGGCTTCTTGCTAACTGTCCTTATATCTTAAATTAATCCATTTCTGTAAATCTATACCTTGCCACGTGGCTCGTGGCTTACCGGCATCTTTACATGGTGCTTGTCCTGGTGGTGGCTGGCAGTGACTCCCTCTGCCTTCCTGTTCTTTTAATTCTCTCTGTTAGTCCCGCCTATACTTCCTGCCTAGCCACTGGCCAATCAGTGTTTTATTTATTGACCAATCAGAGTAATTTGACATACAGACCATCCTACAGCAGGGTCCTGTTCACACCATTAACATCTGTGTCGGGAAGAGCACAGTGGGTGCAGGGAAGGAGTTGTGCAATGGGTGTGACCATTGGGTGTGAAGAGGTGAGAAAGGTGAAGGACATCAGATATTATGAACATTCATAGTTCTTTGCAAGCTTCTTACTATAAATGCCCAGAAGTCATTATCTATCTTGTTTTAGATTATTTTTTCTTCACCTAAATCTTTCTCCAGTTCCTCTGCCCTCTCTTTCCAGGAGCTGTGGCAGACAGTTCTTCCTGAGGCTGACATTTTCATCATAAAGAAAGCCTGCAGTTTCTAGTAATAACTGATCACAGAAATTCAGGATAACCAGAGTGGGTGTCTCCCCATGGTCACTCTAATTAGATGATCACAGCCATCTTTCTTGACATGTCTGCGAGGGGCTGGAGGTACTTGGCAGCGAATCCATCAGTCTCGCAGAGAGCACAAATGAGCTGGGTCAAAGGCAAACCTCACCTTTCTTCCACATGACTTACCCAGAAACTGGTCCACAGGCTTGAAAGGGAGGACACAAAATGTCATCAATATATAATGCATGGGAAGCTTTCTGTATTTTATTCTAGGTTAAGAAAATTGGAATGTGAATTCTTCTAGGGTGATAAAAAGCAAACCGTACACAAGAACAACTAAGAAAATATACAAATAATACATTCACAAGGTCAATATTATTTCAATGTGCTGGAGTGACTCATGATTTAAAAAAAATTCTGATGCTTGTTTCTGTAACGTGAGAAACTAACTCTTTCATTTCTCTGTATTATTATATTCTTTGACAATCTGGATTTTTCTGGAAGCCATATGCACTGAGCACAGTATTAGATAAAAGCTATGGTGGCTTGGGCGCTGGTTGTTGCTCTCAGATGTCTTCCTCAGGTCCACAAAACAGAAGGAACACAGAGCTGGGAAAGTTGTACTCAGCCATCACCGGCTGGGGCTCCCTTCTGCCACAGCAGTCCCCTCCACAGGCACACACAACAACCAGAGATGGTCTGTATCTAGAGCTTCAGGGGGCAGAAAGCAGTGAGGCCTCTCTGCCGGGTAGGCATGAACCACTAACTACTTCTTCTTCTTCTTCTTCTTCTTCTTCTTCTTCTTCTTCTTCTTCTTCTTCTTCTTCTTCTTCTTCTTCTTCTTCCTCTTCTTCTCTGCTGGGGAGAGTAGATTTCTTGATAGCCATGACAAGCATGGCTCCAAGCATCCTCTAACAAGATCAACTCTTTTCAGAAATCCAGAAACAGGAAACAGAAACGCAAGCCCAAAGCATCCTCTAACAAGATCAACTCTTTTCAGAAATCCAGAAACAGGAAACAGAAACGCAAGCCCAAATCCCACACAGCCTTGAGTTTCAAAGTAATTAAGTCCCAATGTCATGCAGAGCATGCTAAGGATGCAGCTCATATCTCACCCTGGGCCTACCTAGTCATGCTATGGTAGATACTGTCACAAATAGGGAAAGTGGAGGTATTGAGGTTAAATTACTTGCCCATAGTCATGACTGCCAAGTGATAATGTTGGAATTTCAACCCAGGAATCTGGCTATAGGGACAATGCTCCAAAACAGTAACTGTAAGAGCTAGGATGTTGATTGTGGCTGAATTCTGAGCAGTTTCTCCTGTTATATTCCTTCTCAGCTTTCTGTGTCTTTTCTTATGAAGACCCTGAAGGATTGCTGGAAAAAATATATGTGCACCCACACATGCACACATGCACACATGTACATGTGCACAAACACACACACACACACACACACACACACACACACACACACACACACACTTCATTGTTTTTGCATCCTCATAGAATGAACTGCAAAGGAATAGTAATGATATTGCTTTTCTCAGAGCCTATTTCCCACCCCCTGGTTTTAAAGTGTGTTCTTAGCCCTGGTGGAGTCTTCATTTCCATCTGTCTGAAGGCAAGGAGATGAGAGAGTCCCCACTGACGCCTGTCATCAGCATTTAGCCTTTGCTGGTTTCTCAGATCTCTAAATCAGGCTTTTAAAAGAGCAATGGGATACCAGGTACAAACAGTGAACTTTCCTTCTAATGTCTCTTTTTTATTTTATTTTATTTTTTGACCGAGCAAATGTATAGTACCAGAGCATGCTAACATGCATTCTTAAAATGTATCCTTAATTTCTGATGCCTCCTTGACTAATATTACAATGGCACATGGTACTGCAGGGTGACTGTAACCATGGTTTCTGTGAAAACATATAAGTAGTCTCAGAATGCTTGGGGTTGGGTCACTGGGGCATAAATATGGACAAGATATTGACCTGTATAGTGTCACAGAGGACTTAGTAACTATTCAACTACCTATCAGTGCAAAACAAACAAACAAACAAAAAAACCTCTTTTTTTTTCAATCTTGTCATTGTTCTATGTTTATTCTCCCCCTCATTATCCCTACTCTCCTTTGCCAGTATGGCACACCTCACCTTTTCATGGACCCTGTATGTTTGGAGTGGTCACAACCTTTCTGAGCTTCCCATGTCACTTCCTATGAAGATGCGGTTTTTCTGCAGCATCAAAGTTACTGACCTCTCCCAGCTCTACTTCCTCAGATGAACAGGCGTTCTCATCCAAAGCAGTTCATTGTTCATTACATTAGTCACCTTTCTGTTGCTCTGACAAAATACTCAGCAGAAAGAGCTTAAGAAAGTGAAGTTTCATCTGGGCTCACAGTTTCCGAGGTTTCATTCACGTGTAAGGGACGACAAAGCAGAGTAGTTTAGTTTCTATTGCAGTGGGCCAGGAAACAGAGAGAGGGTAATCTTGACCCTCACCCTGGCTTTCTCCTTCTTTCCCCTTTCAGCCCGTCTCAGTCTCCAGTCCGTATTCAGGGTAGATCCTCTCCCACAGTCAATCATCTCTGGAAATGACTTCAGATAAGCCTCGAGCTGTGCCTCTATCTCCTAAGTCTAGACACGTTGGCGATGGAGGGTAAGCAACACACTAACACAGATTTAATGGTCATTTGTCAACAACAACCCATACCAACTAGTATTTTACAAGCAAGACTCTGAGCAACTGCTGGAGAAGACAAGACATTGAGGGGCCCAGACACATTGGTAAGAAGCTAGTATCTGCAAAATTATTTCTGCTTGGGCTTTGTAACACAGGGCTTTCAATCATACTGCAGTTTCTAATTTGAAATGCCCACCATCTATCTGGGCCTTCTGGAGACTTCCTCACTTTGTATGTTGTTTAGTGAAGAATCCTATTTTCCTCCATAAAGATTGACGTGGTTAGTCAAAAACAGCAGCAGCAGGAGTCAATTTGCATTTTAAAGTTAGAATGATTCATTTTCAAATGAAAAATATATGGCTGGCTGCTACAGCAGTTCATCCAACTCTGACTAAGCAATTACAGATTGCTACCGAAAGACTTAAATGTGAGCCTCCCTATAAAGGGAAGATGGTTTGTTTGACTTCATAATTTAAAAGCTGTGTACAACAAAAGATACCATCAACAAAATGACATGGCAAAAACAGATGGGACAAAATAATTGCAACACATAATTAAAGTTACGTCATGCAATGTTAGCATTAGGACTGCACAACAAATTCCCAACACTTACAAAGCACAAAAACAACAACCACCTGATGTATGTGGACAGATCAAAGAAATGGTTCCACTCAAGTCTAGCTTGGTGAAACAGTGAGCTTGATTAGAGTTCCTTCTAGGAACATGAGTAAGGGGTTGTTCACAGAAGCAAGGGCAACTTACAAGTAGCTACAACAGTGAAGAAAACGTCCCTGACTGCCCAACAAGTGTTGACTGCTGGCATATCCCTCCTCCTGGGCCCCTCCTCCTGGGCCCCTCCCCACTTCCAAGACAGAATGTTAATTGGCCCTTGTGCATGTCTCCTGCAGGCAATCACAGCTGTTGAGTGTTCAAGACATGCAACAACCATGTCATGCCCTTAGGACAGCATTCTACAACAGTGCTTGACACAGGCTAGCATCAGTTACAGAATTTCTGGTGTTCCCAATGGCATAAAGAAACTAAAGGCTTATTTCAGATGTTCTTAATTTATAGTCTTATATTTTACATTTTTGCATATCTTAAGTGAGTTGGGCTGTATATTAGTTGACTTTTAAAATGACATATACATCTCAGTATCCTATGTGAGAGCAGAATCAAGTGTTAGTTTAGATATAAAGTGTCCCCCTCAAATGGCCCATGCATTGAAGGCTTGGTCCTCAGCTAGTGGAGACAATTGGATCGTGAGGATTCTGACAGAACTGATGGACTAATCCTTAGAGAGATTAATGATATAATAGTATTATTGGGAGGTGGTAGTCAGTAGGAGGTGAGGCCTAGCTGGGAGAAGAAGGTCACTGGTGGTGGCCAGGTAGAGTATGGGGGTGGCAGTTGTGTGAAGGTTGTCTTGTTCCTGTCCCTTTGTCGTCTCATTGCTTCCTGGTCACAGTGAAGAAAACATGCCCTCCTATCATCATGATGCCCTGCCTCCCCACAGCAATGGATCAAACCAACTGAGCACAGAAACCTCTGAGCTCACGCACAAAAGCAAATACTGCTCCTATTTAAACTCTTTATCCTAGGAATTTGAGCCACCCATGAGAACTTTAACACATATAGATAAAAAGAATAAAAAGTGCAGGAGAGGCTTGTCTTACCCAATCTAGGATGTGTGAGCTTTCTCACAAGACTGGGAAAGATTGGAATTTAGTGTCGACCTTGACAAATAGCCCTGCCACAGTAGAATGGCAGGCTTAACTGGCCTGATTCTGTAGAATAACTCAATATTTATCAGAAATATGTAAAATCGTGTATTTCTATAAATATATAGTTATATGAATATGCAATTGTATAAATTATATAACATACAACTCTATTATATATATTTCTATTTGACTCAGTAAATTTCCCAAGGATCTGGAAGGCATAAATATTTGAACACTGGACAAACTTATATTCAAAGATCTTGAAGGCAGTGTTGTAATGACAACATTTTGGGGACCATCTCATTATTCCTCTGTGAGTTAAGGCACAGCCACAAAGCACCTGAGAAACAAGCACAAGCATTTACATGGAAAGCTGTCACCTTCCTTACTTTGAAAGTTCTAGCACACTATTAATAAGCACTATTATTTGCATTCTAAAATAATAGGAAATGCTATAAATCCATATGTGGATATAATTGTTAAGGGAAAATAACTTGATGATTCAAAAGAAGTAGCTTGGTGTTGAAGTTGGGGAGTGTTTTCATTTATAGTTTTATTAATTTCTAAGTGATATTTTTAAGACTCCATCTCATTATTAGCATATTAACTTTCTCAGTTTCATTTCCTATTGCTGTGAGAAAATACATTGGTGAAAACATTTAGCTGGTGATTCTAGGTTCCAGACAATCCTTGTAGGGAAATCCAGGCAGCAGGGACTTGAAGTAGCTGGTCATGTCACATCCACAGAACCAAGAGCAATAAATTAATACATGCGTGCTAGCTCGTGTTCCCTTTTGCAACTCTCCTATAGTTCAGGGTCCTCTGCCTGGGGAATGGCACCACTCACAGAGGGCAGGTCTTCCCACCTCAATTGATATAACCAAGGTAATCCCCCATAGACATGCTCTCAAGCCACCTAGTCTACACAATCCTTCACTGAGACTCTCTCTCCTAGTGATTCTACATTGTGTCAAGTTGACAATTAAGACTGTCGTACTAAAAAGAAGAAGACAAGGCTGGAATAAAAATTAATAATTTTTATTATTAAATACTGTGACAAATGGGCAGATTCCATTATGATGTTGTCTTCTGGAATTTTTGTATCTATTCAAATGCCTCTGTTCCTAGTGCGTATTTACTCCTATTTCCCACTGATTATTTAAAGTCCAGGAGAGCACCATCTTGAATGTTGGGGTCATTGGGAGGGGGAAAGAGAAGGGAGAAATATTATAATTATAATCTCAAAAGTAAAATAAATTTAAAAGAAAGAACACTGGGAAATGTGAGTTCTGGTTGCCACTGTGTTATTCCCTATATGTCTGTCTGTATGTCTATCTGCAGACCATAGTTTCACTTCTGTTCACATCTAGAAAGTGGAAGTTGGCAAGATCAGTGGTTTTCTAATTCTTCTCTCTGAAGATGCAAGGACTCCTGCCCCAACCCCCCAGCCTCTCACCTCCCACCAAAGTAGGAAGCGAAGAGAAGCATCAAAACGCAAGTCATCATGGGTCACATTTCCATTTCATAACCCAACCACAAGCCGAGGAGAAAAACACATCAACTGGGCAGTTAGTCTGTAACCCCACTTTCCCCATATGACACTCTTAATATAATATTCAAATATCACAGACCAAAGGCTCTGTGCCTCCTGCTCTCTGACTCCCTCAGTTGCCTCTTACCTGTCTGCTGCAAGTCTTTGAAATGAGTTCTTATCATGCATTTCATTTCCAAGGAATGCCTCCCATTTCTTTTATATCCCCTCTGAGACAACAAGTAAAATGCTAAAAGGAGAGTAAGTGTAGCTGATATTTTTTTCTATTAAGGAGACTGGAAACACAATAGATGTTGTTTGAAATATGGTAAATTGCAAAATACATTAATTTAATAGCATACCCATGTTAGAGACTTCCAAATAAAAACTCAAAGAAAAGGAGGAATAGATACATGGGCAACTGTCTCCTATTTAAATAAAACCCAAATTGGATCATGAGATGGCTGCAGTAAACAATTTTCAAATGTCCCTTAAGTTCTGTATAAGTCACTGACATGATAATGCTGGAACACATCTCCTGTAACTCAGTGGCCTAAGTAAAACATTGACCTTCAATGCAATGGTCTTCAGATGAGTGATCTGGCCTGGGCTCGGATGGGTGCCTCTTCTCATTTACGCCTTGCCCACTCTCCTATCTGGAGGGTCACTGGCTGTCAGCTGTCTGCTGGAATGTTCAGAGTTAACTGGGATCGACATTTTGCATCCTCCAGCGGGCCAGCACAGGCATGTTTTCATAGTGTGTTGGAAGGCAGGAGTGAGAACATGCCCCAGTGTTAGATGCTTTACAACCCTCTACCTCACAGTAAGTTAGCCTGGCTGAACCCAGAGGTGGAGAGTATGAGAGGCATAGGTAAACTACAAAGAATATGAATATTTTAAGAAATAAAAAAAATTGGGTCTGTACTTGGCATCTTCTCACAGATTCTGTGCCAGTTCAGTAAGTGCTACCCCATCGAACTTCACTTTTGTCCATATTCAATAGTAGTGAAAATTATGGATAACAGAGAAAATTACTAATAAGCAGGTAATTAGCAGAGTTAGTACTTCCTGTCTTATACATGGTCTTCCATGTCTACATGGTTTAGTGTTTGTTTGTTTGTTTATTTGTTTTAAGTGTGTGTGTGTGTGTGTGTGTGTGTGTGTCTTCGGAGACCAGAAAAGGGTACTGGATCCGCTGGAGACAGAGTTACAGATAGCTGTGAGCCTCCAGACATGGGATCTAAATCTGAGTCCTCTAGATGGTTTACAAGTGCTCTTAGCTACTGAACGGTACCTCCAGCCCCATGTTACTGTTCATTTGCTTATAAAGATGTGGGATTTTTTGAGACGGGGCAGGAGAGAATGAATGAGATTTAAGGACACAATAATTTGTCCTTCTTATTCTACTTAACTCGGCTCATAATTCCTTTCCAAAAGAGATGTCTACTCTATGTGAGTTATGCCCAAGTAAAAAAATCAAAAGAAAATAAAGGAAAAGAAAACTAATCTTTCTGACTCAAACACACACACACACACACACACACACACACACACACACACACACACCCCTGATGGATTTGGGAGTTGAGATGGAGAACAGCCAATAGGAGCCTACAAAACAAAAGGGGAAAACAACAACATCAAAAAAAGAATATTCAGGAATATTCTGGGAAAAAAAATCAGAGGATCGGAAGATCATTGTCTTTCGAGATATTGCCACACATTGTAAAGGTAAAGTAATTAAAAGAAGCCAGCACTGTCACACAAATAGACAGCTCGACAGAGAATTAGACAGTGGAGAAGTAGTCAGAGTCCATCGGAGAACGCATCCTCTCATTACTGTGACAAGTCAAACTAGTAAAGAAACAACAAGTCACTTAGTAAATGACGCTGATACACCCAGATAACCACTGATCATTTTATTACATCTCTGCAATACCTTACACTATAAAATCCCAAATCTGCCAAAGGTGTGAAATCATAAAATCACGAGAATAAAACATGAAAGTACTTTAAAAAATAATTGTAAGATGGGGGAAGGTTTCTGGTTTTACACAAATGTAGCTAGAGTTTTCCTGCCTGGCCCACAGTCAGGATAAATCTCTTTCACCTGCCAGTCCCACAGCCGCTCAGACCCAACCAAGTAAACACAGAGACTTATATTGCTTACAAACTGTATGGCCGTGGCAGGCTTCTTGCTAACTGTTCTTATATCTTATATTAATCCATTTCCATAAATCTATACCTTGCCACATGGCTCATGGCTTACCAGCATCTTTACATGCTTGTCCTGGCGGTGGCTGGCAGGCAGTGACTCCCTCTGCCTTCCTGTTCTTTTAATTCTCTCTGTTTGTCCCGCCTATACTTCCTGCCTAGCCACTGGCCAATCAGTGTTTTATTAGCAACACATTTGCCATACAGAACATCCCACAGCACACAAAAGCCATATTGCTACAGGAGCCCACTGAGAGACTGTGGAATGTGGCTCATAGTTGTCCCATGGAGGGGTGTTGGGGAGGGCTGAGGTTTTTGCTGAGAACTCCTCTAGCTGGAGGCTCCTCCCCAGAGCAACAATTCACAGCTCTTCTGCCCTCGGTCCCTTCACACCAGGCCAAGGGCCCAGGACAGCACCAGGGCTATGTGATAACTGTGAAAGCAGAATCTTTCTGTGTGTGTCATTGGGTGAAATGGTGAGAGGCAACTTTCCTTTCACAACCCTTGTTCCATACTTATGAGATCCAGACACAGGAGAAACAGTACCATGTATTGGT